>CAVNYN010192965.1:1239-25274 GCA_963692815.1 Nyctanthes arbor-tristis
TATTAGTATACATTGGGATTCCGGGTGAAGCATACTTGGTTTAGCATAATTTTCTTACATGAAATATTGTTATTGGTGACGATGGGGAATTATTATACTGTGGAGTGTTTTTGGGTTTGATATTGAATGTTATGCAGGTTGGTTGTAAACAATATGAGGGGAGATGCTGTCGAAATTTTCTAAAAATAAGTAGTATATTCTTGAGCCTTGACGGTAAATCCTAGCTTCTAGTTGGAATTTATCGTCGGCGCACGTCAAACTTCTAGTAAGTTAGATATACTGGGAGTGGGGCGTGTCACGCCTCCTCTCCACAAGCATCCATATGTTGCTTCTTAGTCAATTTCCAGCCCTTCTTATACATGTAAAAGAGAAAATTCGTCCAAAAATTTTGAAGAAATGAAAAATACCCTAAAACGCTATTAAATACTTAGTTTCTCACTTGAAAAAGAGTCATTTCCCTATATAGGAGGATTTCAACCCAATAAACCACTTTGGATGAGGAATATCAAGGCTTTAGCGACTTATTCAAAGAATCTTTGAAGGTGATAACCGGTATTTTGACTCCCTTTCTTTGGTTCATAACATTTTCATAAGATATGTATAGATTTTTAATGTATCGTTGTTATGCAAAGAAATTTGTTTGTTGAATTTGTATCGCTAGTTAATGTTCTACCCGTTTTGCTTTGCTTTATAATAATATGACCTTACTATGTGGTCTTCATCAGTTTGTCTATATGGTAATCTTTGTAGTATTATGGTCTTGCTATGTGGTCTTGGCTATTTTGAATCTTTGAATCATGTGCGCACCACAGGTAGTAGTTTAACTAGTGATATGGTCATTTTGTGCATCTAAAGGCTTTGTACATCTAAAGGCTTTGTGAATCCCATGATTTTTTGCGAAAATGTATTTTCTTACATGAAAAGTGAATTAAGATATTTGGTTATTTACTGAGTACTTTGTATTCACCACTCCTTCTATCTAACAACTCTGTAGGTATTGAATTAACAAGTTTTGTGGACCGATCGTCCCAAGAATAGAGAAGATACATGTATGCGATCGAGATTTCAACGTATGACCGATGTTTCATTGTGGATAGCCCCCAATAATTATTATAAAGTTATAATAACATGATATTATAATAGTACTTGACTTGTACTGGTAAAGTCTCGCCTTCAAATTTTGAATCAATATTTATTTGTGAAATAATTTGGCTAATGTTAAGCACTGATAATACGAGAAAATAAGGTGATAAAAACAGGGGGCGTGACATTATGCCTCCTTCCCATACACATTTGTATTGTTACAATACATATTTATAATTCCATTTTCAAAAAAATACTCATTACATCTCCTCCCCAAACTGTATAATTTTCTTTGCTTGGAATAAATTGTAACTCGAATTTAGATTTCCAAATCGACTTACTTTTTTCTAAGTATAACTATAAATCTACATTATAACATTATAATTACGTAGATATTTATTTTGCTGTATCTGATGTAGACCATTCAAAGGTACCCCGGTTGCCTATTTAACCATAAGTTGGGCTATTAAAGCCAAAAATGAAAAGTTATGAATTCATTTGCAATTTCAATTTTTCCAATTGGTTACTAACTTTTTATTATTTTTGGCTTGCAAACTTTGCGTTAAGATCTTCCCTTAGAACATCTATTAGGGAATGTCTCTTGGAGAAATTTATTGCCATGTAAAAAAAAAAAAAAAAAAGGTTATTTATATCATTAAAAAATATAGACAATATTTATTACACCATCTAAATTTACACAGTATTGTAGGCCCTACTTTTTTACACTTCTCCCTCTTTATAATAATAATAATAATAATAATAATAATAATAATAATAATAATAACAATAACTACTACCACTACTATAATTAACTATCACCACTACTATAGTAATTAAGCCATTATTTAGACTAAGAGTAATAACTCAAGTGATAAAGAGTAATCTTTATCAGGACGAGATCTTGAATTTGAATTTATACCCCTTCCAAAAGCTCCCCCAATTGTATCAAAAACTTTTAAGCCATTATTTAACATCCACGTGTCCCACTATTTCTACAGTTCAGATTCTTCATTTTTTTTTTTTAAACACTTAACATTCTTCATTTAGAAATATTTTATTTTATTTTTTCATTTTTATATAGTCATATACTATGTTAGAATAAGTGCTATTCTTGTAAACTTCAGGAGGTCAAGTTGACCGGAGTAAATTTTTTCAACTATCTACTACGAAGAGTAGAAAAGATATATTATCTCCGTCTTAAAAAGATGATCTAATTTTCCTTTTTCATCTGTCCTAAAATATAATTCTTTCCTTTTTAAAAGGTAATTGAAGTATTAATTCTCTTACATACCCCTGTGCACAGTTATCAAAAATATAATTATTAAAATAAAATAATTAATAAATAAAACGATACAATATGTAAATAGTGTTAAAATTTACTTTTCTAACACTAATATTAAATGAACTTTTCTTAATTTATGTGAAACATGATATGTGACTATCTTTTTTATACGGAAATAGCATTAATTAACCAATTGGCAAATTAGGCTTAACTGGCTGTTAGCAACAGAGTTATGGTATTTACTACACGGTCGACCGCAAGCGGGGGGTGACCGTCGGAAACAATGAATTGACAAATGAAAACCACTTTAAATCCACAGCGTCCAGGTTCAAAGGAGATACAATTAACTTGCCGCTGCATCTGCATCTGCATCAGCATCAGCATCAGCATCAGCGTCAACCACAATCAATAACTGAATCTTGACACTTAAAACCTCAAAAAAAAAAAAACTGAAATTTAGACCCCGATCAAAAGGTAAATCTTCGGAAATTTTTGAGAAGCATGGGGTATGATTTTGTATCGAAAAACTTGTTTACATCTATATACATATTTATACAATCTTTGAAATCAACACACTGAACATCAACCTCAAGCAATAAGAAGCATTAGTCTCATTTATGATGTTCAAGAAGCACGTCGGGCAAATGCTTTCTCCATCTTAAGTGTGAGCAAAAGAAACCCTATAACCGAGACGCAGAGTGCAGCGACCATAATCAGAACCATTGCTCGAAACGAAATATATGCGCTCAAAAAGTAGACAACCGCAATTGAAATGCTTTGCCAAAGCTTAAGCTGTGCAAATGCCCCCTCCTGCAACCAGAATCCAATGTTCGACTTAACATAAACAAAGCAAGCAAGCAAGTAAACACAAGCATCTAAACAAGAATTTAAACTGGAACGAATCACTACCTCATTAGTATAATAAACAAGATTTTAGCTTCTTTTTCTTTCTTATTACTGTGTCCGGTGTTTTCTAATCTACCTTAAGAAACACACCATTTTGTTTGCAAATAAAAAGCATGTTAACAGCTTATGAGAGTTATTCAAAACAATGCAAATTTGCTTGAAGCTTGATCATTCAGATATATTTTAGCACTAAAGAAAATGACAGGTGGTGGAAAAAATTTTACCAGATCATGCTTGAAGAGAATTCCAAGTAGGGCGCTCAGCTGTGTGTTCAATACACCATTACCTATGCCCCACATGCCCCCAATGAGAAGTAGGAATAATGTACTGAGAAGTCCTTGGGAGACACTAAATAAACCAAGAAAGTATTAGAGCGAGAATCTGATAAGAGCTTAAAATCAACTAAACACTTAGTACTCTGGGTTCACCAAGAGTGTGAAAGTTTAGTTGATTGGAGGTTCAACCTGTAGTTTAGAAGCAAAAACAAGACAATAGCCTGAATGAGAGCTCCAAGAGAAACTATTATTGTAATTGATGGAAGACCCGAGGTAAGCCGTCCAGCTGCGACCGAACACTGAGACAGTTTCAACAAGAGGATGAGAGAGTAAAGAAGCTGGCCCAGTATTACAGCGTGTTTGGCCAACTTTAAAAGCAAGTAAAAATTGATTAAGTAAACTTTTTAAACTAACCATGTCTGGACAGGTAACATTTTTCTGATTAGCAAAAAGGGCACTTATTTTCGTTGTAACTATTATCCCTACAGCCAATAACGCTATAACTATTATTCATGCCACAGGTTAAACATGAGTATATAAGACCAGAAAATGGAAAAATTTTACCATTCAGAACATTGCTCATGCTGAAGTTATATACACTCATCACTTTTTTAAATTAACTCAACCCAATCAAGTCGCGAGAGAGAGAGAGAGAGAGAGAGAGAATACTTGATTAGCATAACCAAGATCTATGTAAGCATATTGAAACATCACTTTGGAAGTTCAAGTTTACAGTGAAAAGCATATACTACTTTGCTTATGTTTCCCCTTCATTAGCCACATGGACAGTTTTTATAAATTGGTGATGATTGGACTTGAAAACGATATGGCTCTGTTTAACTAACCTAATCTAAAAGATTAATCTCACAGAGGACAATTTTATTACTTCATATATTCCAGAAATGTAAAAGAATTGAAAGCCCCAACATGCTAGTTCTGCATTTATATACTTACAATAGCATCAAATACCCCATAAACAGCCATTGCGCCACCAACGCCACGCTCACCAATTGCAGGCTTAACAAGAAATTTGGTATACTCTGCCCTGTAATGCGAAAAAGAATTTTACTAGAATTGGATGGATATGATAATAGCCTTCACGCTGACATTTTAAACAGCATTTAAGTATTTACTTGTAACTTACTGGGAACCTTACCACACAAATGCTTGTTGTAATCCTGAATATGCAAGAAGTGGGATAACCAAAAGGATTCTAACATCGAGGAATAAAGCCAAAATAGTCCTTAACAGAGATAGTACCGAAGAAGATAGTGTGGCAGAAGAATCTTTACGTTCCTCCTCTTTACCATCTCTCTTGCTTATGAAGCACATAAGAATTGTACCTAAAGTTGAGCTAAAAAGAAACATAACAAAAAGCAAAGTTGTACCGCTGGTTGTCCCTCCCTGCGGTTAAACTACGGAATCAATTAGTAAATCTCCAATATATATATATATATATAATATATATATATATATATAAAGCTGAACACTACAAAATTCTTAGCTTTCAAATGAGTGTGTGGCCAGCATCACTTCCTTGGTTATGCATAAGAATTCACTACCGTAAAAAACTCACATATGGAAGTCTGTGTACCTTTTCATCTCTTAACAAAGCAAGAGTGATAAGATTGCCAACGAGCTGCACAATTCAGTTTCAGAAACAATCTTATCTTATATTTGAAATATACACGGCAGTCAGAAAGTGAGAAATGTGAAACTAAAAACTTACTGGGAAAATGATGATGCTGTACCTGATGACATGCAAACATCCCCCAAAACTCTCCATTAAAATTTCCAATTACTGTTCCTTCATGCAAGTCATAGTCATTTGCATGACTATGTGCAGCTGAAGTTAGATAAGTACCCTGAGAACACATAGTGGTTAATGAATATACAAAAGCATTAATTGTGCAACCATTTAATGGTCAGATGTGAAAGTAGATAATATGTCACACCTGCCCAACCCATATTATGGAAGAAGCAAAGCCCAGGAACAAAGAAGCCGGCACCATAGTATACCTATAATAAGAATGAATATGCTATTACATCAAAAACAGGACCCCATCAAACAATGATGCCTCTAAATATGAATCAGCTCACACATTTTCAGAAGCACAATTAGGTTTGTCCATTCTATAAGTTTCAATATTCTCAAAGCTATGAAAACAATATGGTAAAAGGTCCTGAAAGTTTACAATACCTAAAAGTGGAATAGAAGGTCAACTTAGGTCCAACTAGAAAAACATGGGATTCATTGTTGGATAGCCTACTGACTACTCTAGATGGAAATTTTCCAAAGATCAATGTCTGAACCATTGAATAAGATTTTAACTTCATATAAAAATGAACAGCAATGATAGAATCACATAAGAAGTAAGAATACGATTTGAAGACAAGAAGATGAGACGTGGCTTTGTATGTCAAAGTATATGAGTAGAAAATGCATATGTTGAACCAGGGCTTAGATTAAAATACCCAAAGCTAATAACACTTCAAATAGTTCCATCACCGACTGTAAGGAAGGTTCTCTATCCTACTCGCACAAAAAAGGCTAAATATCTATGTGTCCCTTCCGTCCCTCTCCCTCCCACGCATCCAAAAGTCTCCCTCCTTCTCCCTTCCTTTGATCAGAAATTCTTTTTGTGAATTCAATCCTTCCACCTCCAATTTCATCTTACAGTCAGATTCCACTACAAGAAAATAATATACTAGTAACCTTTCCGCACTGAAAATTTAATTTGAAGGAAAGAGGAAGCTTCAACGGAAACAAGCGGAACAATAGTTGGGAACGGGTTGGTCAATCCTAAAGGTCCAGGACAATGTCCAGAAAAAGCACATAAACCACGTGCTCTGAAAGGGAATGAGGTTAAAGTTTGTGGCAGAGATTCTTTCCTGAACTCAGAAGACAACAATAAAGTAGTTGCCATAGTTGCTTAAATCCCTAAATTATGTCGACAGTGGAAGCACAATAGAATCACAATTTTGGAAATCCTTAATCACCAAACAAGAATGCATACCAAGTAGGCTTCAAATTTGCAGCAATGAAAAGCCAATATCCAGTGGAGCCAAGAACCACAGCATTTTTGGACCCAAGCTTTCTCACCACGAATGAAGCAATCACCGAAAAAACTGCGAATGATAAATACAATATCCCCAGTGATATGGTACCCAAATCTCCTTCCTGAAAAAAATATGCAAACATCATGAGTTATGTCCACAGTAAGGCATGCAAATTGCAAGATAAAACTTCAGAAAGTTGAGTTAGCTTCAGCAAGTGACCCACGCAGAAGCAAAATCCCCAAATGTAACTTAACTACATCTTTTCGCATTCAAATGAATCATCAAAAATGAAATAGCTGTGAAGAAAATCTGAAGTATTGACAATATGGAAAGCTCACGGTATTGATGGTAGTTTCTAAGTTTTGCACTGCACCATAAGCCAAGAAAATCAGAAGAAAAGCCCAGCAGAGAATATGAACATCTCTTTGATGATTCAGAGTGGGAGCTGGTGAAGAGTTTTCGCCGACCAGTGCTGTTTCCTCATCCATAGCAACTGATCAACAAAAGAAGCCGGCTCGAGTGAAGAGAACAACACAAGCAGACCGTGGACTAGTTTTGGGTTTATTTCATACAGTAGGATACAAAAGAATCTGGAGAATCTCAAGAAATTTCTGGGTGAAATAAATAAATTAATAATTAACAACACGGAGATACTGTTTTCTTTACCAGCTGGATGGAAACGACAAAGACTGTAGAAGATATTTCCTTTTTGCCATGAATTTGAGTATTTGACACCCAAATGCATAGCTTTCTAAGGATCTTTAGAAATTTTTTTTTTTTTTTGACGTTAGGTATCCTAACTTCGCTGTACTATTCTTAGGCCTCTAACACACGGCCCGTAGGATCTTTAGAATTTTACTAGAGAGTCTGGCGTTTTATTCTTGTTAAGTACTTATAATTTTTACATAATAGTAAAATTTTACCACTGTAACGATTTGGCTATGAGTTACTTGTTTTGATATCATTTATAACACTCTGAAAGTGACGCTGCTCTTTCTCACTCCTCCTTTCAAGGGTTTAAACGTGGTGATTATTAATGTGTATTATTTTTCATTTTAAAACTGTCAAAGTTTATGTTTTAACCCATTTTATATTTACAATTTAAGTCAATATTAAATCTAGTCATAGAGTTTCAGTGTTCATCCAAGATTTAGCAAAGGTTTTGTATAAGTTCTGTTTTAATATCCATTATTGTCCATCATCCAACGTCAACGGTTAGCAGTGACGAGGTGGTCATTTTCTATAGGTCCTGACTTGATAATATTGGCATGTAAACACCCGTGCCCGAGACTTTTCGAGAGCTCGATTCACATAATTTTCAAATACCTAAAATTTGAAAAACATGGAAAACAGTGAATATAAAATATTCAGTAAGAAATCTTTACACATGTAAGTTTTCTTTTAAAAACATGAGGTTGGGTCCAAATTACATCATAGGCATGTCTTACCCCGAGCACTCAATATAACTGGTTCGGTTATAACATAAGATGAGGTTTGATCATAGGTCAATTAAGTGCCTCACAAAACCATAACTGCTTCTGAAAGTTTGATCATCGACTACCTTGGTAGCCTCCCACAACCCAAATTGAAGTGTCTTGGCACTAAACATTTCATGTACCGAATATAATTCTGTTCTGAAACTGATAGGGAATGTCAAGATGTAATTCATTTTCCTAAAAAGTACTTGTACTTTAATTGTTATGTTTGATATGAACTGAATCAGATACATACTTTACATAGTATAACTTGTCTCATCATGGTTCATCATGAACAATACTTGATAATAGAAAAACTTCTTAAATAATGGCATTATCACCATCATATATTACAAACATGAAAGTTTCCTCATATTATAGCACTGTCATCAATATAAATTACAAACATGCGACTTTTCTCAGATAATTCATACAAGCACATTTAAATAACACATATAAGAGTGTGTAAATATCACTCAAATTGAATCTCTAATTGAGATTACTTTGCGTAGTTAAATTTTTCTTTCCTTTGCTTTCTCATTCCTTAGCATATCATACCTTCAGTTTTCCCCCATTTTTTTAAAAGTGTATAAAGATGATATATTGCTAATTTAAAATTATGTCTTAATTCCCTTATAGGTAAATAAACTACCCTTTACATTATTTTGGTATATGGGTATAGAATTTCGTCATATAAAGAAACATATTTGATAGTTATGGACAAAGTGGTCATAGGCTAAAGGCCAAGAATTCATTTCTAGATAGAGAAATAAAGAGAGAGAGAGTGAGAGAAGGGAGGGTCGGGTGTATGAAAACGGGAAAGCATTTGGCTATTTATAAGTACTTGTCTCCAATGATTGCTTAACAAATGGCCTCCATCAATTGAATGCCTCAAAAACCAACAAGAAGGTTCCATATTTTCTATCATTTCCCTCACATGCCTAAAGTGTTGTCTCATTACATGGTTGCCACTTGGCAGCCATGTATTAACCCCTTTTTTTGTCTTTTATTGACTAGTCATTCGTCTAAATTTTGAAAGGTCAAATGATGTCCAATTAGAGAATTCTTAGTGTCCTTACGAAGCTCTTAAAGAATACTATATCATAACACTTTAAAAACACCAAAATCATTAATAATAAGAAAAGTTAAACTATTCTAAAGCGAATAACTAAAGTCGTCTATTACAAATATTAACATATTTTACATTGATTATTTCTCTTGTCATCACTTAATTATTAAAATAATTTAATAGTTTTACTCATCAATAAAAGAGTCATAATGTAAGTACGTAAATTTTTTACAGGTAGTTACAACCTTCCATTACTCAACTCAATTATTATTACTAGTATACTAGTTAAAACACTCGTGCATTATACGAGTAAAAAAACTTAGTAAAATATATTATTAAATAGTTAAACATAAATATATAATATTTAAACTATGTAGAAAATATAAAAACACAAATATACATTAATTGAATTAATAAGATCATAAACTTAGTAATCCTAAAGTTCATGATTATTTAAAAGACAACATACATTTTTACATATAATCATTATTACATATATACAATAATGAAAAAAATACTTGTTGATCGCTTTATTTTAGAAAATCCTAATAAAACTAACAAATTGAAACATATATAATACATTAAAAAATTGAAATAACATTAAGCTCACTAATACACACGATAGAGATAGTGAATTAATAAATTATGATGGATTATAATTTGCTTTAGAATTGACATTTCAAATTTAATATTTTAATTTATTAGTAAAAAAGATTAACAAACAAAACAAATAGGCAAAATAGTTAAGATTTAGTTATTTAACCCAATGGTTATAGATTCAAGTTTTCTCTAAGTTGTTTTACAAAATTTTTGTTAAAAAGAAAAGAAACAATTACCGTAAAATTTACAAATAAAAAATGCAGGAAAATCACATAAAAATGCGAAAAAATCGCAGTACAAAAAGTACCAAGACTTAAGTAGATTAATTAATATATAGATTGTATAGCTTTGATTTTGACCGTAAGAGAATTAGCATAGGAGTATTAGAGAAGTCTGAGGACGGACAGACAGTCATATATAACAATTTAGGCAGAGAGAAAAGTCATATATATATAAACACACACTAGTTAGGCAACGTGCATTGCACGTGTTTCGTTTAATTATTTTCTAAAATTCGCGTTGATTAATGACAAAAAATATAGTAAAAATTATGATATAATATTAGAATAAAAGAAGAGAGAGAGTCGGTGACTCAATTGAGGGCACTCATGGTTTTAATAAGTATGCAATAAGTTTCCTCGTCAAATGCACAACCAATAACCATCATCTTTGAAACCATAACAAAGATATCATTCAGGTCGCCTAACTTGAAAGATTTGGACAGCTTCTTGTCTGTGTTCTCTCTGGCAAAGACATTCAACAAGTTCAGCATAAGAGAGAGAATCGAAAAGCCAACATTTAGATCTAACGATTGAAAACAACCTCAGAGCATCCTCAAAGTTCCCCATTCAGCAGTAACCAATAATAAGAGCAGGATAAATGGTAGAATTATTAGGCATGCGCTACATGAACCAAACCAAAAAAATAAAATTTTTAGAACCTTGAATTTGGACGAAGCTTGACACTGATGACCATCTATAACATATAATAGAAAAAGCAGCAAATCATCTTTACCAGAAGAGTTGATATTTATTGATCACATTATGTTTGCATTCATCTTCACTATCCTTAATCTCATACTATAGTCAAAAGTTGTTTGTCCTATTAGTTTCGGATAGATTTTCATTAAAGTTAACAGCTTGTTGGTTTATGTGTGTATAATTATAATTAATGTGATAGCAGAGAATCTAGAAAAGAAATGCTTATCTATGCGATGTAATTTAAGACAATCATTTTGCTGAACTTCAATGGTGACAACATCCAGTTTAAATAAATTTCTATAGAACTGGTATTCACAATTAGAAAAATTAAGAATTGCTTCTCTAACAAATAAAAAGCTGCTCCTTTCAGTTATTGCCCAATATTCATCATTCATCCCATCCAAACTAATGCTAGTGTAACCAAAAAAACCATTCAATCCACAAGTCAAGTTCATGAAATTGAGCTACATTACTGAAAGTCAATCCAAGTCATACTAAGTCTACTCTAAAAAATTGCAATCTGAAGGCTCAAACCAGACATATCAAATTATCATTTAAAATCTGCAAATTGATATTCAAACGCTTCAAACTCGTATCTGATCAAACTGAAAACTGTAATATTAGTGCTTCATGAAGTTAGTAACAGTGTGATTTTTTCACATCAAACAACTTAATTTGTTTTTCCCCCCTAATAGAAATAACCAAGATAATTAGCTTATTTGCAATATTTCTATTTATCGTACAACATCATAATTGGTTACTAGTCCATTTCCTTGGTTTGTATTCAATATTCAAAATACTATTCCTCGCAACATTAGTTATTATAGGTTTGTATTATTATTTGTGTTTATTTATTCACACAAACATATATGTATGTGTTATCTTTCATTGTGTTAATGTGTACCTAGAAAATTAAAAAAGAACAGTGGATGCTTGCATTTCTTGATGGGACCTAGAGTGACCAACTTGATTAGTGATTTGTTCAACGACAGCTTGTGGTTTAGTCAAAGCAGTGCATTTAGCTCAATCATATTTTCTATTTGAATTATTAATTTATTTTATATTTCTATTTGCAAAAGATCTTATTGTGGCTCATTTGTTACAAACTGTATTCTTAATAGGGTGTAAAAATCACATCAAACAAAATTTCACATAAACAATCCACACTTAGCAAATAGTGAAGCTTTTGATATTGGCGACTAAGAACAAGGTATTACATGTATACTTTCACCAAGTTTTGCTCATGTTAATATTTACCATTTCATGAAAATGAATGATATGCTACAACCGTTCTAAAAAGATGTCGAGGGTGTAGGTAAGGATACTTGATGGTCAATAGAAGAATCCAATAGAAGAATCCATGTAAGATAGATTGACAATGATTTATTGTTGAGATCTATGTGCAAGTCATGGGTATATAAATGAGAAAAAGATGAAAGTCGAAAGGTTAGACAAGGAAGGTATAGGCAAAGATACTGGAAAGTAATACCATTGGCTCTTGAATGGAAATGGAAAAGAGATGGAACTCCAGTTCCTTCGGAATCGCTAGTTAATCCTATTTCCGATAGGGGCAGTAGACAATTGAATCCGATTTTGACCATTATTTTCATATCTGCGGCATCTTTGAAATCTTCAAGAAAAATTCTGAAACCAAGATTTGGAAAAGAACTTCTGATTTGAGGTGCCAAATAAATGGAAACTAATATACATGAATTCCAAATATTTCACACAAGATACATATGAAAGGTTGATTATATTCATAAAAGCATCAAGTATGTCAATAAGCTTACTTTTTAAATAATTTAAAGCACTGGGAAATCAGTGTGGAGTTTCACACCCATCCCAGAATATATCAAAGAGATTACAGTGAACAACAATGATAAAGTGTTTAAGAATCCATTCAACACTCTGTCTAAGCAGCTATTTGGACAAGGACGTGTTGGCTTGCAGGGAACAAAATGGACTATTCACAGCAAGATCACAAGTTAAACCTTCACTATGGATATACTATGATTCCTTCACAGTTTCAGATTACTTGAAACACAAATACTCGAAACATATAATCAATTAAATTTCATTAGAGCAATCTGTCAAACACCCTGCAAGCTCTAGCTTTCATTCTAATTTTTAACATGAATAGTTCACGGATGTGCTATTTAAAAAAAATAATAGAAAGAAAAAATCCCACACAATGCCAGTAGCACTAAGCCCAAAATCATAAGTAATTGGAACTCGGAAGCTGTGAATATATTCAGAGTTCAAAGCATGCACCAACATTTACCTTTTCTATGGCACAAATTAATTTCACATGTTTAGGTAAATTTTCAAAATCAAAATTTCAGTCAACTCAATGGCAATACAATCAAAATGGTTAACTAATTAACTGGGCATCAAATATAGCAGGAAAAGAATCAATTACCCTCAGTGAATCCATAAGTCAATCCCACCGCAAAAGCAAGAGAGAGAGAGAGAGTCGACAATCCAAGCGAGAAATAATTTTAGCAGAGAGCCCTATTTGTCGGAGATGTCACACAATTTCAGCAGCAAAGTCAAGCCTGAGTATGTAAGTCTACAGTAGAGAGGAACCGCGCACAGACCAGTGCTGGAGAGCGCTATTTAGTCACCCAAATCGCTAGCTATGGGCATTGATAAGGCTTCGATTCGCCAAACAAAAAAGATAGCAGAGATTTTTTGCGTTGAGGAAAAAGACGATTCAAGGGGAAAAGGAAAATATTTGGGGTTTTTTACTCACGTTAAAAAAAAAAAGAATAGAAAAGAGAAGGTTTATAGAACTTCCTGTGACCAGATCTAAGCTTTAAAAAAAAAAAAGGTGGGGCCAAAAAAAAAGTTACTGTTGAGGTTACTGTTGCGAGACTAGTCTTATTATATAGTTAGATATATAGGAGTTGGGTGATGAATTCAATTCCACATCGTTTCCTTATAAAATGTACAATAATGTGGATTTGAAGTTTGAACTTCAAAATGTTAATGTGAAAATTGGGTAAGGATATGGAGTTTTTCTAAGAAAATAGATTTGGTTCCAAAATTGGAACCAAATCTACTTATGTGGCACACAGTCAGCACCCCAATGGACAAATGAATGGGCTCGCCACCTCAAATTAATCAAGACCCCCCATTTCAAAGGAAAAAGCTATTCACAAAATCAGTTACATAAGACGTGGAAGTGACCTATTTACCCTTGATAGATCGGAATTGAAACTTAAAATTTCAGATAACCCACCCACCCCTCCTTTCAGGCAGAACCCAACCCCTCAACAAGCCTTCTCTCTATCTGCCTCTCTGATATTACCCGTCGGACTGGTGACTTACCGCCAGTGACAGAGACATCCCCATTTCAGCGAATTTGAGAATGCAAAGTTCTTGGGTGTTCCATACCCAAAGAACAAATTTATGAGAATCTACTTGAGCCTGTGGAACACAAACGACTGGGCAATGAGAGGCTGGCTCGTGAAAACCAATTGGAATCTTGCACCCTTTACTGCATCATACAAGAATTTCAATGCAAGTGCCTGTGTTCCATCGTCTGCTTCATTTTCCTGTACTCCGTCTTCAGCTTCAAGTAGAAGAAGCAACAACTCATGGCTGAATAAGGAAATGGATTCAACACACCAAGAAAGGCTGTAGAAGAATTACATGATATATTACTATTTGCTCTGATTCAAGGTGATTCCCACAAGGATTCCCTCCTCAGTGTGGCATCAACACGGCAGCATAAGAGAAAAAACCAATATTTTTACTTTGTTTTGTCATAGGCACATAACTCTTATATTTCTTGATTTGTTTGGAGTATGCATAAAGTAATTATTTCGTTCTTTCACTTATGATCAAATTTTGTATTAAAAAATGGATTAGAAATGAAATTTACAATTCGTTTGATTGTTTTACCAGCCTCCGGTGTAATTTCTTCTGTGTTATACAACTCCTCAGCATTAAATGATTAATATCAACTCACTTTCTCTTGCTTTTATTGAAAACAAAAAGAAATTAGTCACCACTGTAACAGCAGGAATCATGCTCAAATTCAAATTTAGAAGGCCAAAGAATCGAGCACTATGACATGAATGATTCCCAAATCCTTAAAATTACAACAACTAAAAGAAGAATTAGATATTCAGGTATTTATTTCCTACAGCAAATGTCAAAAACAGAATACAATGAAAAAGCGATAGCAACATCCTTAAATCACACAACACTTCACAGAATAGAAAGTCGATAGATAGTTATACTCTGGCCGAGTTAAAGACGAGGTTGAATGTGGTCTCTTCTCCGGCGGCAGTGAGGGGAGAAAAGGGGTTTAGCTGGGAATTCAGTTGCCGGCCCTGAGTAGAGGGAGGAGGCCGGTCCCTGTCGTAGCTGCTACAATTCGTCATCAGTTCGGAAACAGAGGGGAGTGAGGGCGAGAGGAGTTCTCGAAAGGGGAAACGCGTTGTTTCTGAACAAAGTTGGGCGGGTTTTGGCGCTACGTGGAAGGTGTATGTCTTTGTCGCCGGCGGTGAGTCATCGGTCCGGCGGGTAATATCAAGAGGCAGATTGAGAGAAGGTTTCTATGGGTGAGAGGTTATATACCTAAAATGGGGGCTGCTTCTAACTTTCTATATTTTATCAATTCCACTTATTAAGGGCAAATAAGTCATTTCAATCTATTTTGTAACTGATTTTGTGACCCAGCCGCTAGTAGTAGCGGAATTGCATTTCAAAACACTCAGCGTCTAGCTCCTCCCAAATCAAACACACCCGAGAATTGTACAGTGAACCCCCAAACCAAAAAACCAAATTCGAACCTCGCATGAATTCAACTGGCGGTCGCAGAAGTTGCCGAAGAAGGCCAGCAAATACCGTCGCCCTGTAGCCCCATCAGCAAACACAGCGTGCCTCGACCCCCCAACAAAGGCAGTGAACACGTCGGCGTTTCACTCTACTGCCTCGAACACCAAAGGTACAAGTAATTTCATCTTCTTGGGAAACCAGAACCTGATCGACCTCCTACTCCCTGTCAGCAAAAAGATACGTGAAATGTCATATCTGGTTTTTGTCTGATTAGAACATCAACGTTGCTTAGAATCAAACTCCCAAGTTAAAGGAATAATACAATATCGATGTCTTTAGCATATCTTGTTTTCAGGGAGAAGAACCACCACAGACCCGGTATAAACTGCAATTGGAAAAGCCGGAATCAAGCCCGAATCCGAAAACCTCCATTGTGTTCCAGCTACAAAGACAGAGGAAATCATGGATAATGATCCCCCTCCAGTTCCATTAGCTTCCAATCCTTCGTGGTTTACTCCTAAAAGGTAATTGTTTTATATGTGTAACGTGAATATCTTTGTACTAGTGAATGTATGGATATACTTATTTATATATTTTCTACTGCTGAGGTGGCGTTAATTGTTAATTGAAGAAAATCTGGTGAAGCAATACAAAAATTTGAGCTTTGGTGGTTGTTAATTGTTTATTTGAGAGAGAGAGAGAGAGAGAGAGAGATGAGTCTTGGAAGGAAAGAGAGACGCAAGATTTGGTGGCTTTGGTTACTTGGAGGTAGCAGGCTCATTCAAATGTGCAGTCAGCACCACCTATGCGGATCTAGTTGGGATTTTCACTGAGGCACATCCCGCAAAATTTTAATAATAAATTAAGTAAAATGATAATATGTAGATGATGATGGGAAAACTATTTGAATTTCAAAGATTTCACGATTATGGCTCAACTGAGCACCAAAATGTAGAATGTGACAATATAATCATATTAAATTAAAAAGTTGTAAGTTTGTCATTCAATTGAATGAAGAAAATTGAAATATAATAATGTGATTATATTTGAATTGCTACAAAATTGTCAAGAATTAGAATATAACAATGAGATTGCATTGAATTCAAAGATTGTTACTTAAATGAATGTTAAGAATTAGAACATAGTCATTGGTAACATGATCGATATTTGGGCAATGAATTAGAATTAGAAAGTAACTGTTGACATTATATTGATAATGATTGACAATATATTGACAATGATAAATTAACCACGCTATTAACAATGCAATGGTTATATTGTATAACTAACTATATGAGTTTGATATTGATAATGTAAACGTTATTTTGACAATGATCAAATAACAGTTTGAAATGTCACAAGAATTACTTAAATATCATTGTAAGAGTTCTTGAATTGTATTAGAAAATTAGAAGATTGTTACTCAATTGACGTTAGAGAAAGAATTTAATCCTTAATTGATATAAATCAAAGTACGGTGACTTAATTGAAAGATAATATAAAGTAGAAAGACTTCTCAGACAATTTCTAGCCAATTGTACGGTATATGTCGGGCCACGTGTCACAATTTAGTTGGTGGAACTCAAAATTTATTAAAAACAATTAAATTTCAACTATTATATAAAGGGTCTTTGGGTCCTCAAGTTCCCAAAACTCCTAAACCATCCCCTTTCTCCCTCAAGACCCCAAAATTCATCCAACACGGCCAAGGGAAGAAGAAAACCAATAAAAACCCTCCAAAACACCCCCTTTACATTTAAAAGGGTCCCTTACTATATATAGAAAGCTTATAGCTTAAAAAAATAACTTTAATTGAAGAATATCAAGGCTTTAAGGATACCCTTTCATGTGAATTATTCGAAGAATATTTGAGGTGAGTAACTAATACTTTGATTCTCTTTTAGCATTTATGATATTTTGATACAATAAGCATGATTTTTATAAAAGTCTTCTATGAGACGAATATGTGATTTGATGCATTGAAAAAAATGATTGATAATTACATTTGAATCACTAGTTGCTTTACCCGTCTTGCATTGAATTGCTTTGAATTGTTTCTTACGTTATGACCTATTCAATGATCCTGGTAGGGAAGATTAGTGAAGTATTTGCTTTGAACTGGAACTTCAGTAAGAATCAACCGAGGTTAATTGTGGATCCACTTAATTGTACATGGCTATGATTGAATTGATTGAATTAATATGACTCTTGCGCGCACTACGAGTAGTAGTTTAACTAGTGATAGGGCCCTCTTGTATATTGAAAAGCTTTGTGCATTTAATGATCTTCTTTTTTGAATCAAAGGGTTTTGTTACTCACTAAATACTTCGTACTAATTCCCCATTTATTACAATTTTTGTAGATGATTGAAGTTATAATATTTGAAAAATAAGACAATTCAGGAGTTGGAGCATGCTCATGAATAGGAGTAGAGTTATGCATATATTGACAACATGTCTTTGAAACAACTACAAAAATAATTATGAATTTAATACTTTTTGTATTAATAAGTATGTCCACTTAATTGTACATGGCTATGATTGAATTGATTCAATTGATATGACTCTTGCGCACACTACGAGTAGTAGTTTAACTAGTGATAGGGCCCTCTTGTACATTGAAAAGTTTTGTGCATTCAATGATCTTCTTTTTTGAATCAAAGGGTTTTGTTACTCACTGAGTACTTCGTACTCATTCCCCCTTTATTACAATTTTTGTAGATGATTGAAGTTATAATATTTGAAAAACAAGACAAGTCAGGAGTTGGAGCATGCTCGCGAACAGGAGTAGAGTTATGCATATAGTGACAACATGTCTTTGCAACAACTACAAAAATAATTATGAATTTAATACTTTTTGTATTAATAAGTATGTCCACTTTTTTATAAATGTATTTCTATCAATTAAAAAATTACTTTTCCGTATGATAGATTCCCAATAATTTGTCTTGGAATATCAATTCATCAATAAAATATATCTATTAATACAATTTATTGAGTTCTTTACATATTATTGAGAAACCGAGTTGCAATGATTCTTTAAAATATAACAACTTGTTAATTTAAGTAATTAGTTTTATTAAGTCAAAAATTATTTATTCATTTTATACGTTTTGTCTTCACTATTTATATTAAAACTTCTGTTACGAAATTTGTTAATCAATATAAGATATTCGAAAATTTTATAAGAATGAGTGGGGCGTGACACACGAATAGGGATGGACGACTGGACGGAGAAGGGAATGAGGGATAGGTTGAGCTTTTGGTTTAATTTGTGGGTCCCATATACTTTTCATTTGGGGGAATTGAAATTCATTTTTTTAGGGTCTGGTTCCTTTTAATGAATCAGCGTCATATCCCCATTATAGTTCTAAAGATGAAATCAGATCTGTTTTCTTTAAAAACTCCATAATCTGATGGACTCCAAATATTTGAGCAATAAAAGGTCATCTATCAATAGGTTGGTAGAATAAGTTGATAGGCAAGGTTTCGTCCAAAAAAATGATAAAATAAAAAAAAAAAAAGAAAGAAAGAAACAACAAGTTGATGGGTTATTCTACTAACTTATTACATGAGCAAGTTAAAAATAATCACCGCTCCGTTTGGCAACTATTTTTAATTGGGGTAGCTTATAATTACATTTAAAATTTAAATATTGTATAGGTGTTATTACGTAATGATGTCATGTGGAGGTAATGATTGAAATGATGTGAAAAGCTACATCACATCAAATATGTGACTTAATAGTGATGGCAAAAATTTAAAATTTAAATTTGTTGATAAATGATGAGAGTTTTTTGTTTTTTTTCTTTTTTGGTTGTTGGGCGGGTATTGGTTTAATTTAAAAAAAAATGGCTACACCACTCATTTTACTAAGTGGGTAAATTTCACATATCTTCCTCAACTTTTACACTTAGAATCGTCTAGGTCCCTAACATTTTTTTTGGGCGCTGGGTCCTCAACCTTTTATAAATCCGGCAAAAGGTCTCTATTGACAGAATTCATCCAAAATTCCGTTAAGTGGTTGACGAAGTTACTTTTACACCCTTATTCTCTAAATTTAAGAAAAAAAAGAATTTAAAAATCAAAAAAAATTAAAAAAAAGGAAAAAAGGAAAAAAAATTGAATGGGGGGTCTTTCACTACCGTTTCCAGCAATGAACTTCATTGCCGGAACGACAGCTCTTGACTACCGGAAATGACAATGTTTGTTCTCATTCCGGCAGCAAACACTGTCAACCACTTAACGGAATTTTGGATTAATTCCGTCAATAGAGACCTTTTGCGCGCATTTATGAAAGGTTGATAACCCAGCGCACTAAAAAAAATGTTAGGGATCCAGGCGATTCTAAGTGCAAAGGTTAGAGACGATATGTGAAATTTGCCCATTTACTAAATACACCACATCTTATCAATGTGAACATCTCTAATCTTTGTTTCATATAGTATTTAAGCTCTAAAATTTTCTGCTATATTTTTTTCTCAATTTTTTTATTTAACTATCATTTTTTGTTCTTAATGATCAAATACATTATAAAAAATTTGATATGTATACCTTAAAATCATATGAAAATATGTAGTTATGTATAATTAAACATTACATTTTTGTTTATTTAAAAATGTTAAACAATTCCCATAATAAAATTTTTAAAATCTACATATTGTTCGATACAAGATTTCATGATAATAAGATGTTAAAAATAAAACTATGAGAAAAATAAATCAATGATTGAAGTGTAGCGAATTAAAAACATAAAGGGTAATGAGTATAATTAAATTATGGTGTTGTTGATAAAAAATACATAGTCAATATAACCAACCTTAAAAAATCAAATATGTCAAGTTTTCCTAAAACGCAAGATAAGTCAATTTACAATTTGTGTTTGACAAAATTTAAATCTATATATTATTAAATGCTACTGAGATTCTGGAATTAGCTCCCCTCCCATTTCTGATTCCTGAATCTCAATTTTTTTTTAATTTTTTCTTTTTTCTTTAATCATTTGCTTGCAACATATTTTTTATCCAACTCTCAACTTTTTATTTTTATAGTTCTTTTTTTGAGCAATTCTCTACTTTCTATCTATATTAACTACCCACTATTTATTTTGTTTCCCTTGCATGCATTTTTGTTTTTTCTCCCTCCAATTCTCAACTTTTTATTTTTATTGTTCCTTTTTCAAGTAACTCCCCACTTTCTATCTATATTAACTACCTACTATTTATTTTTTCCTTCCACGAATTTTCTTTTCTACAACAATTTTCTTTTTTTTTATTTCCTTCAAAATATTTAACTATCCACATATTTATATTCCTGCTTAGTAATCATTGTTCTTTTTATTTTTAAAAAAATGCTCTTTGCTTACTTAACTAATTATTTTTCATTTTCTTTGCTACAGAAATATTAGGCCTTCCTGGCTTTTTGAGAACTAACAACTTTGTCATATGAACTGGAATTATTTTTCTAATTTTGTAATGTCAAATTTTCTGTTTTTATTTTCATTGTGAAACCATTCTGATAACTATAAATATATCTGTACAATACTATACTTTCATACACTCCTTGTAAATAAGATATTTCTGTCGTTTTGTAAGTTTTGAATTGGGTTACTATGTATATACTTCATCCTCAACTGATTTGAATATTATCTATTATATTTATTTATTTCATGATAAACATTCTAATAGTTAGGCCCTTTTTTTCATTTCGTGCAATGCAAATTCTGATTAAAGCAATCAATCATGTCTCAAATTAAGTCATGACACGAATTATTAGTCTACATAGTGATGCTTGATCAATCTAATTAAGACACTAATGTCTAAAAAAATCTAATTAAGACACAATGGGTCCTGAATATTCACATTGCCTACATGTATAAAACCCCCGCATATAAAGATAGAGATGAATAGCCTTGAATTTGATCTATCGTCTTCTTTTTTTTTTTTTTTTGAATATTGCAAAACTAGAAAATTCATCTCTTGCCGAGGGACTAAGTTTAAACTAATTTGACATGACTTACATCAAAATAATTTTTTTAACAAATATATTGAATGGAGTATGTTCTGTATTCTATTAGAAAAAATAATTGACCTTTTTTCTATTTCGTTTATGTCAGATTAATTAATATTAGACATATTTGTATAAAAAAAGAAAAGCATTATGTATCTATGTCATAGCTAAGAAAAGATTCGATAGGGCGGTCCTATACACCGATATGGTCGGACTTCCATTAATTCTATGCCACATGTGAAATGTCATCACATATATATATATATTATATAAATGCTATTGAGATTCTGGAAACTGAAATTTTGGTTTCGGCGCCGTAGAACAGATTCTATTTATTTATATGCTATTATTTTATTTTTGTCTATTTTGTAGAACAGTTTATTCAATTTATAACTCGCACAAACAGTTACGAGTCACTATCTGGTATGGATCAGTTTTTAGCTTAACCACTCACTTTTATTATTTCATTCACACTTTACAATACATCTTTGGTTACGAGCAGTTTTTCACACATTATTTTACTCGATTTCTGTAAAACCAATTAAAAATAATCAAATAGCAGTCAAAATTCCTAAATCTTTAAAGGCAAGGATAAAAGATACGGCATCTAAGGCAGGGAAAAAGGGGGTTGAAAAAACCTACCACTGAGAAATCTCTCACAGCAGTAAAAAGTTTAGCACAAAAGAAGCTTGAAGCTAGAAAGTAAATTGTCCAAGGATAGTGGCGCCCCAGCCAGAAACCAGAAAAGCATTTGAAGAAGAATTATCCAAGGATTTCTCCAAATCCATAGGTAAATGCAATTCTCTGATATTAATATGTGTGCACATAACATTAGAGTATTGGAACGACTCGATTTCGTGATTCGTTTCCCCTTAATTACTTCTTTTATGGGTTAATCTGCATATGAGTTGAGGAATTTGAACAATTTGTAGTTATAAAGGCATCTCATCACTATTGTTTTCAGGTCTAATTTTGGTTTTTGGTTAAATTCTTTATTTGTAAATGAGTATAGTAGCTGAATAGAGAAAAATTACTGCTTCAAGAATTCTATCTCTATTAATATCGCTAGTAGCTATCATTGAGAAGCAATTTAATTAAAGAGATATAATTGTGTTTGATATAATTATTTTTTGTTGATTAAAGAATTTTTTTTTATATAATTGTTATTTGAGTGTGATACGTTTACGGAAATTTTGTTATTTTGATGTGAGAGGAATATGAGGAATTAAAAATATAATGCTTTACTTGAACTAACTTGAGAAAACAGAAAAATCAAAAACTGTATATTTTTCTTTTTCTTGACTCTTGAAGGAAATAGACGACAAATAGAATTAAACTTTGTATTTTCTTTGATATCTGATAACGATATCAAACCAACAAAAAAAATGAAAAATATTATATATAAGAAAGTATTTCAAAGTTTGTAACATGTTCTAATACATTTGTTAGTTTGATAATGAAATATATCTCCGTGTAACACATGGGAGTGCAACTAGTTAGTCTAAATCATCTTGATTTACAATTTGTCGCCTAATATCATTTTATGGATTCCCCTTTTTCAAAAAAGTAAAATATTGTGTTTTTCAAGACAGAGTATACTAATAAAATAATATCACGTATGAAATGAATACCATCAAACCAATAGAATAATAAAGGAACTCTTCCGATCTCTATTATAGGATAGAAACTACAGGTAGCAGGTCAAGCCAGTTTCTATTTCAAATTTCCAATGGAAGATCCCTTGGGTCAAAGATATTTATCAAAAAATATATTAACAGGCTAAGCATGTTTTGTTATCCCTCACAAACTGTTATACATATTAGCTTGTAGAAAACTACAAGTGAAACACGACGCTCTTCCGATCTTAAAGTAACAATCACATAATAACCCGAACACCCAGAAACACTGTTAAAAGAAAATATGATAGCATTGGTAATTACTTGGCGGCTAAACTAATCGGCATCCAAGTTTACCACCCAACAAACCATTTTAAAGTCTATTGCTTGGAGATCGGAAGAGCACACGTTGAACAAAAATTGTAATTTAGCTTGCACGGCTCTTAATAACATCAAGCCCCATCTCTGTTGGATCAGTTGCCTGCAACTCGACCTGAATTCCATCAAGTTCCCTCTTAAACCTGTCTTTTGAGCTAGCATAAATCATCTTGCTTCTGACCCTTGAAGTATCAGGAGACCTTAAATAGAAAGAAAAACCGTTTCAATAAACCATGGTTAATGGAACAGCAGCACACGTTTCTTTAAAAGACAGAAGTGCAAGATGCAGTGTGAGTGTAGATCATTTTGCTTCTGACCCTTGAAGTATTCATGAGACATCCATTCAAACAATGTCAAGAAAAGACAAGTATTGAGAAGTGCAAAGTACAATATATGATGAGGAAGTAACTTTATTAGAGCAAGATCAATGTGGATGCAAAAAACCCAAAGTGAAAATTGAAGGGGAAAAACCCATTTGAAAGAGATGTGGGGGGGGGGGGGGCAAAAAAAATAAA
>CAVNYN010192965.1:25675-67792 GCA_963692815.1 Nyctanthes arbor-tristis
CCCCCCCCCCCCCCCCCCCCCCCAAAAAAAATCAAAGCGGCAAGACCAATTGCAAGGGTGAAAAAACCCAAAATGGGGGCTAAATTTGGCCCTTTCTTTACCTCCCCCCCCCACCCAAAGTGCTAAAATCCATCTATTTCAACCTATATGTTACTTGGGTTAAGGGGGGAAAAAGCCTAAAAATAGGTTTATTGCCCTTTACATTATTTGCATGAATGTAAACAAAGTGGGGGGTTTTCCCCCCACATTAATCATGCTTAGTAGGAGCAAAATGCTAAAGTTATACCATGCGATGAAGAAAATCCTGCTTTTCTGGCAATTTTCCTCTGTCACAAAGTCAAAATCATATACAGCATAGCGACATTCATTGTCAGGAAGACTTGCAGCAAAATCCTCGTAGCTCTGAGCTGGCTCGCCAACCTTTTCAACAACAACCTGCTTTTGTTTCTCCTCTATCTTAAAGACAATGAAGCGATAAGTTCTTTTTGCCTTCAGTTCCAAGAATCTTAGCTTGCAATCATCATGCACGGCCATTCCAGATGCAGCATTTGCCTACAAATATGGTCAAATATTAAGTCACACATCTTGTGTTGATTTCAAAATTTTTTCAGGCAGAAAAATCTTACAGTTACATGAGTCAGTTGATAATAGCTGTCTGTATCAGAATGCCAGGTAGAACAGTGGTTATTTAATACGCTCTGTCATTACAGCTTAACTTTTGTTAAAAAGGTAGTAAGCAAGTCAAACTTCATTCTAACCACATTTTATTTCTAGAAGATTATCACTTTTTACATTTTTCCCATGTTATTTTCTTACTCCATCCAACATTCTCCAAAAATTTACTTTCCAAAAAAAAAATAAAAAAAATTAAAAAAAATGAAGAGTTTACATTATTTTAACCATTATGAGCTGTATCGGGAAAAAGGAGATGAACAAAACATAAAAACTCAAAACAAACCGTTGCACTTTGCTAAAAATAATCAATTAGTTACAAATCACACAGGACATCATCCCAAAAAAATAATTAATAATAAATGTTAACTACAAATGTGACTGGAACTGCTATATGCTATATCTTTCCATATATATATATATATATATGTGTGTGTGTGTGTGTGTGGTGTATTTTCAAGACAAAGAACCCCAAAAGATGCCAATAACTTAAACCAAAAAACAAAATATCTTCCTGTTGGATGTGCCCCAACGATCTTGTAACATTTGCTCAAGTTCTCGATCTTGTAACAATCCAGAGTTGAATGCAAGAAACAAAAAGTTACATTGTTTTCTCATGATCAGGTCGATAACCATGACAGATTGGTTTTGTTTCCAGGATCTTCAAATTGAAGATCCCCGATTTTACTGTCCCTGATTTTACTGTGAAACGAAGTAGCAAACTTCATTTTCGGAAGAAACACAAAACATTGGTTAATTTTAACTAAAAGCAACAGAGAATAGATCAAACTTTACAAATGGTTCAAAAGAACACAAAACTGTCTTTGTATAACGTGAGACCCATCAGATCAATCACATCTATGAACACCAAGCCCTCCTGAGCTCAATCACTAGTTGACCAATTATCTGGGATTCACTTAGAAACGAGTAAGGATTCTAATATTATGAACCGAACGCGTAGATCAAAGACTCAATAAACCACTCCAAACCCACATTGGATCTAATAACGTGAGGTTAAACAAACAGATTGCAGTAGATTTCACATACGCTGCTTCAAATTGAACAGAAACAAATAAATAGCCTGAAAAATTAGATCAATCGAAGATCAAACAATAGCTAAAACCAAAAATCAGCATCCAAATGAGCCCCGACAATGTTAATATCTTGCGAAAACCAACTAGGACTAGAACTCACCATTTTTCCGAAGTCCTCCGAAGTAATAAACTTGATCAGTGTGAGAGAGATCTTACGATGGTTCAATGCTAATTTGAGCTTCCCTTTATCGAAGACTCTTTGCCAAGGGTTTTTATGTGGTGCGATTCACGCCTGTATAGTGCGAGCGGGTATTAAAGGGCAACGGCTTGCGGCCACGTAATAAATTTGGAAATTCTCGAGAGAATGATTCGCGGCAAAAGCATCAACTTCACCGCGCCGCTCAAGCCGATTCAGCCGGAAGCCGGATTTTAGCCTTTTCTTCTCTATTCTCTCTCATTTGTGTGTTTTTGTTGTTTGTTGAGTACTTCTCATGATGTCACGCGTTATTATTCATTAACAAGACTTTGAATCCATTAATTTTGAATTTTTGAATTCTTCTGTCAATGGAGTCCTGCCCTACTACTTGATCCAGTATTGACTTTTTTGTATTGTTTTAAATTAGTGTTAAACCTTCGTTTCAAAAAAAAAAAAAATATATATATATATATATATATAGTGTTACACCTCTTCTTTTTTCCCTTTCTTTTTTGATTTTTTTAACCATCGTTAATCTTACTGTCAAACATGTTCAAAGTATGTTAAGGGGTGTCTTTAACATGGAATTGGATGAATTTTAAAAATTCATACAAATGTGTCTTTTAGAGATTCTACAAAAATTATGTGTCTTCAATCTAGAATTTTATAAATTCTATATAATTTCACTTTCCTCAATTTCTTACAGATTCTCGTAAATTTCATTAAATGGTGGATTATAATAGAATGATATAGATTTTAAGCTTGAAAGTACGCTTACATGATTCCTACTAAAATCCGCCATCTTACCCTTGGATTGTTATAGATTTCATACTTTTTTTAAACTTTCGTAATTAATAAAAATTTATAATTATAAATTATCAAAACTCATTTTTTTCTATTATTGTAATTTTTAAACAATTATTCACATTCATAAATTTATGCAAAATAAATGGTCAGTAATTGTTTTAATATATTCTCACAAAACGCATATTTTTCCTTTAAATTATAATCAACCAATACAAATTAGCAAAAACCTTTTTTTTTCATTACATAGTTTTTTTACAATCACATCAGATTTAACTTGTGTGAAGTAAAAGCTTGTTTGATTCTCATTATTCTTCCCAATTATAACTTTGCTTATCATTGATTTGACATTTACTTTGAGAATTACTCAATTACAATCATATATTTCAAATATTTTTACATTTTCAATACACATTATACACCTCCTCATTAAAATTTCTCCAAACTTGGACAAATAATGATAATCAAACAAGCTCTAAATGAATCTCTAATAATTAAGTATTATCACAGTATTAACAAATTATAGCATAATTTCATGATATATTCGTGTAGAAAGTATAATGAGATTTTATTATTTTTGTTCATTTTAGTTTAAAAAATTATGGATTTTTTCTTTATTTTATTTTGAAGAAAGAAAAGATTTCGCGTCTAACAAAACTACCATGATTCTGTTAGAAAGCGTGTGGTGTCCGTGTGCCATGCGTGCTCCTCTTGTGTTCCTATTAAAAAATAGTTTTTCAATGACATGGCTTGACTATTTTTACTTTTTCTTTTTTTAATCATTTAGTAAGAATTTATATATTACTTTTTTATTTCAAATTCACATTCAACTTGCGTAAAAATAAAATAAGAAAAAAGAAAAATATTTATGAACGTTTAAGTTCAAAGATAATTCCGTTAAAAAAAATAGTGATACTAACATGGTATTAGTAATAATTTTTTAAATACTTATAAATTGATTACCTGAACTCTTCCAAAAAAAACAATTACTTAAACAAAAAGTAAAATCAGATTACGTATTTTTTCTATTAGTTCATATTTGTATTATTTTCTTATATATCAAAATTCATTTTCTCATAGATTTTGTATTAAAAAAATTTCTATCGAGAGAATATTTGAAATGATATGAAATTTTATTGATCAAATTTTGTGACCGGGACACCACTTTAAATCCTACAAATTTTATTAAAAATCCACATAAAATCCATGGTATAGAATTCTTTAAAATCTGATGGATTCTATGAAATATAGATATTAATTAAATGAAAAGAACTTGCAGTAAAATCTTATCGCATTTTCCCGCCACTTTTCTTAAAAGTAGGGGTAATCGGTACGATAAATGCTTTCTATATCTTTTTTTTAATTTTCTACCTCGGTTATCTTAAAAAATTTTGAGTTATCTCATATTCATAATATCTTATATTTACAATTCTGTCTTCAGACAAATAAAGTTAATAGTTTATGAATTTTATGAATTGATTATTTATATCATATGAAAATATTAAAAATTATAACTATACTTACAACAATATATATAACTATCAATAGTTAAAAAAAATTAAAAATAAAATAAAAAATATATGATAATATACTACTGAGTGTCAAGTTTTTCACTTTTTGTTACATGTGTGAACATCTAATTTTTCAAATCCTTATAATAAGTTAGATTATTTTAAATTATTCTTCTCATGCATCGTACAGGTGAGAAACTAGTTCTATTAAAATATATGAATTCCATAAAAATTCATACAACTCAAAAATTCTATCAAATTCTATATTGAGTGCACCCTTTTAAGTTTGAACAAGTATCGCAATTGTTAAGCTCTCACATTCTAAACATGACGTCTTGAGTTCAACCCATATATATCTCTCACATATTTTCTCTCCCCTCTCTTATCTGCCCTTGTGTAAAAAAATAAAAACAAAAATTCAAAGTATCAAGTTCTAGAATATTCAAACAGAAGTTCTACGTAGATTTTGACTTATGATGCCAATGATTACAATCAAATTAATCTTATATATATAAAGAAAGTAGTCTGTCGTACTTTTTTCCGTCAAAATTGTATTTTAGGGAGATATTTTACATGTATTAGGTTCGTTACAGTAATTCTTGCTGTCATCTATGTTTTTGCTATTTCAATTTAAATTAATTTGATTAGATTTATTTATTCTTGTAACATCCCGCAAAAATCTTATAAATAAATTATGCAAAATAATCATCACTTTATTAATAATGAGAAAGTTACTTGAACTTGCATCAATTAAAAAGTTATAAGATTATGACAAAGTGATCGAATTAAATTATGTAAATTGTAAAGTCACAAGAATTATCACTTGAATAAATACCAATGAATAGAATTGTATTAAACTTCAAAGTTGGGAGTTTGCCACTCAAATTGAATTGAAATATGACAATGTAATCGTATTTGAACTATTGCAAGATTTTTACACAAATAAATGTCAATAATTTTAAAATGATGATTATTGACAACATGATCAATGTTTTAACAATAAATTGAAGTTAGAAGGTGGTTATTGGCAATGATTGAATAACCACACGAGTTGACTATTGACAAATGTAAATATTTTGACGATGGCCGAATAACTGCTCGAGATGCCATAAAATGAAAAGATTGCTACTCGAGTAAAGCCTAGAGACAAGAATGTGGCTATTGATTAATACGACTCAAAGTGTAGTTACTTAATTGAAAAACCACGTTTAGTGAAAGAACATTAAATAATACTTATCAAAGTTTCATTACCTAATCATAAGACTACACAAAGTATAAAGACTTCTCGAGCAATTTGCCACGTGTCACATTCTAGTTGGCGAAATTCAAAGGTTTATTAAAAACAACTAAATCCGGATATTTTCGACGATTATAAATAGTGAAGAGAGGATGGGGATTTCTTCAACCTACCACATTCCATCTCTCCTCATCTCTCTCTTTCCCTCTTCACACCCATGTCTATCTCTAAAGCCAATGGTTTTGCCTCTTTGGTGAACCTCACGCTATTCATGCATAAAGAAAATCCGTCCAAAAATAGTAAGGATAGGAAAACAACCCTTAAAACTCATCAAACACTTAGTCTAGCATTTGAAAATGACCCTATGTTATATATATATATATATAAGAAATACCACTTGAAACATCACTTTGATCAAGGAAAATAAAGGTTTTGAAGGCATTTGTCAACAACTCAAAGAATTTTGGGAAAAATTAAGTTAAAGAGTCGAGTAACTAATACTTTGGTTCCCATTTTAACATTCTTGAAGTTTTGATAAAAAAAACATGATTTTGATTGAAGTTACCATGAGATGGACATGGATTTTGATGCATTGAAAAAAAATTGATTATTGTATTTGAATCACTAGTTGCTCTACCCGTTTTGTCTTTGCTTTAAATTGTTTTATTGTCATACTATGAGCTATCTAATGATACCGAGATGGACGACGATTACTGTGGTATTTGCTTTATATTGAATTGTTTGGAATTCCCGTAGGGGTTAATCGGGATTCAAATGTAGATCTACTTAATTATACATGGCTATGATTGAATTAATATGAATTTTGCATGCACCACAGTAGTAATTTAACTAGTGATAAAGCTCATTTGCGCGTCGAAAAGCTTTGCGCATGTAATGATTTTCTTGAAAATAAATCTTTGAAATAAAAGGTGAATCAAAGAGTTTTGTTATTCCCTGAGTACTTCATACTTACCCCTTATTTCTACAATTTTTGTAGATAATTGAATATATAATATTTGAAAAGTAAGGCAAGCCATGAATTGTAGCATGCTCGCAAACAAGAGTAGAATCTTACACGTAGTGAAAACATGTCTTGGAAGCTACTACAAAAGCACTTATTAAGTTAAATACATTTTGTATTTATAAGTATGCTCACATCTCTATAATATATATATATATATATGATAGTCTAAATAATATTTTGAAGCTTACTTTTCAAGGTAGAAGCTTTCTAATGATATTGCTTTGATTTGTTAATCAATGAACAATGTCGGTTGATATATTTATTTTGTTCTTCACATTTTATTGAAAACCTAGTTTTAATGATTCTTTAAAATTTAACTTGTTAGTTTAAAATAATTAGCCTTACAAAATATTAAAATCTACAAGCCAAAAACAGTTTGTTCATTTTGTATGTCCCGTAGTTGCTATTTGTATTGAAACTTCCACTACGAAATTTGTTGATCAATATAAGAAAATTATAAAATTAACAGGGCGTGACAATTCTGATTTCAATTTTCCCCTATCTTCTCATATCTTCAAGATAAGATTATGATTTTGTGATAATCTAGTTTCATTTAAAAACCCTAATTGACGGATTAGATTTAATTTTTTAAGATAGGAAAAACGTCTGAGATTGAAAGAGCTCCCCATTTCGCCGATTTTTATATATAGTTTTTGTTTGAATTTAATATATTTTGTCGTCTTTTATAATTTTTTTGTTTTCTCTTTAGTTATTTTACTAAATATTTTAATTCATCAAAATAATATTATAGTTTAAGTGGCTCAAATTCAATCTTCAAAGAAAAATCTTTAAAAAATAAAGATCACGTTACATATATGAAATAAAATTAATTACTCCACTTTTGAATATAGATCAATTTATATATATATATATATATATATATTTAGGACTAATCTACTTGTATAGATAAAATATCCAGATGTGTTTACAGAAATTGTGTGAAATTACAAGTTCATCTCATGTTGTGTAATAAAAGAAAGAGAAAATATATATGGATAAATTTATAACTTTATTCTCTACCTGTAAACTTTTTGTACACTCATCTGTATATATAGCATCACTCTTATATTCATATATATATATATACATACTTGTTTATATTCAAAAACTTAAATTAGAAATGTAAAATATCCATTAAAACTATTGGGATTCTAAAACGAAATCAAGTAGACGGGTTGTTATTTATATAATAGTTTACTTTTTTAAATCATTGTTAACTGTTTTTGCGGTCTACTAGAATTACATTTTATCAGTTTACTATTTTATTAAATTGATTTTTATCAGATAAAGATTGGATATAATTTGAGTCATTCTTGCGGATTATCAAAATAATCTTAGCACTTGTCAAATATAATTAGTTTATTTTAGATAAGTACATTCATTATCTAATTAATTATAACCACTTATTTTGAAAAGCTAATTATATTGACATTACAAGTTTTATGTGATGCACCACATTTTTCTCGTAGTTAAGGGCTTAATTTTAGTGTGTTACTATATTTAACCCTTTATTTTTTTCTTCATATTTCTAACACTAATTTTTCGATAATTAACCCATGTAATATATAGATAACAATTTGAAATTAAATATTATGTCAGCAGGTTTTGAAATTAAGGAAAAATTTTATAAATTTTTTATTTGTCAATTTTTACTTATCTAAATTCGACAGAGTTATACAAGTTTTTGGATAATCACGTAGAGATTCTTTTGACAAAATTTATCATTATGAACGTAATGTATTATGGACATAAAATTAAGAGAGTGGAAAATAGAAAGAAAAAGTTGAAGATTTAATTACAATAAAAGTTAAAACTTTAAGAATCTTTAATATAATTACAAAGTGGTGTAGCAAACAAATACCGTGGTGTGAACATAATTACTCATTTTGAAAACTTTCTTTAAAAAATTAGACTGATTTACACCAAGTGCTTATTAAGTTATTCATTTGTTAATCATTTAATAATCTTTTATTTTTATTATGTAGACTTTATTTACATATTTCAGAATGTTCTAATATATTTACTAATAAATAAATAAAGTAGTTTCTGATAAATAATTTATAATAACATTTTAAACTTTATAAAATGTCTATATAGTTAATAAGTATAATAAAATACTTTACTTACTGAGATCACGTAATTACATTTCATATCCAGTTTAATATAACAAGTATTAGTTCACGATAAGATAACAAAATATTGTATTTAACAAGTGCCTATAATCATACATTATTTAATTTTATCTATTAATCATCACACATAATTTATTTTAGTACAGCTCTTATAATGCACATGTGAAAATCTAGTTGTTAAAAAGAGTAAAAATAAGTTTTTTCCCCTATTATTATAAAAGTTCGTTAGGTAATTTATACCTAACGTCTCCAATCTTTTAAGTATTAATATATTACGTCTCCAACCTTTATTTTTCCTTCTGTGGGTCTTCAATCTTTGAAGAAATTATCATTTTAGTCCCTAGTGACGAAAACTGTCTATTCATTTCGTTAAGTCGGGGTATTATAGTAAAATATAAAAAATTAAATATTTTAATTTCAAAGAAAAAATTTGGGGGAGGGGGGATTCCCTCCTTTTGGCTGCCGTAAATGGCAGCACTTTTGTTTCTTCTGGCAGCCAAAAGGGGGTGCTGCCATTTCTAGTATCACGAGGTAGACTCCTCCATTTTGGTTGTCATTTCTGACAGCCAAGGCAGAAAAGTGCTTCCATTTCCAATAGTCTTCCCCCCACCCAAAAAATGCCACCGAAAATAGTAGCCCAAGAGGCAACGGCCGCCATTTTCGACAGTCAAAAGAGGAGAGTCCCGCCCTTCCCCCATTTGTTTTCAAATTAAAATATTTTATTTTTTGTATTTTACCATAATACCCCAACTTAATGGAAGAAATAAACGGTTTCCGTCACTAGAGACTAAAATGGGGATTTCTTCAAGGGTTGAAGACTCATAGGAAAAAAATAAAAGTTAGAAATATAATCTATTAATACTTGAAAAATTGGGGGTGTCAGATATAAATTATCCAAGTTCTTTTTATTGCAAATGTAGGAAGCTAAGCTACAGACCTTAAGATTGAAAAGTAAGTGAATATTCACATGGGCACGGTGTCCTGAGCACCCTTTGCACACTGTTTTTGTGAAATGTGCTCATACGAGCACTGCGCACATAAAAACAGAGTTACTAAAGTAATTTAGTGATCTTCCTTATTTGAGTTGAAACAAACGCAAACTTGCCATCAAGAAATGGAACCAATTCTGACAATTTCTTCCGCAAACAACACTCATTAACGATTCTTTGAATTATTATTATTATTATTATTATTATTATTATTATTATTATTATTATTATTATTATGAGGCATAAATGGTCCCTAAATGCGCAAATGGTTTCAAGCGTTTGTTTGTTTGGACTAGACATCCCATATCTATACCATTGATCATTTCTTAATACGAATTTTTTTTCCGAATTTATGAAATAAATGACAGCTTACATTCAATAATCTAACCTAACGTGATGAATAAAATTATCAGTTTTATTATTATATATTTACATTATTTAGGTGAGATGAACATTGCTCGTGTTACCCTGGAGATGGACGCATTGGCTGTGTTTGAAGCCCTTCGTTCCACACATATTGACTTGTCCTTTTGGATTGATTTTGGGCGATTGTAAGCGTTTGGTTTTCGAACTCGATGACATATAGTTCGCTTGTATTAGGAGACCTGTGAACCAAATTACTTATATGCTTACCCGAGCGGCTGGTTCTTTGTCAGGTCCGAATATGTTATTTCATTTGCCTCCCATGTTGATTGATGATATACTGCAATTTGATTCTTTTAATGAATAAAATTCCTCGTTTCAGAAAAAGTAGCGTGTTTACTTATATAATATAATAATAAAAATGACGAAATTTTCAATGCATTATTAATTAAATGATAGCAAAATTGCAAGTTAGTTCACAATATGTACTCAGTAAAAATACAAAAACAATCAAATATATTCTCAATTTGCTCGAATAAATTTTATTTCCTAAAAAAAACAAAAAACTTTCTAAAAATATATAAATAAAGCTAGTGGATCCATTTGCAAATTTTATAAAAACTATGCACATTTTTTATTCGAGAGATAAATATCCCATATAATTTTATCACATAGCTTTAACATGATTGCAGGAAATTTTACATCGCCAACACAGATTGTATTTAAATTGAAATTCAACTAGCTAATCTATTTGTACATTACACGAAAAATATATATATATCTCTAAAATAAATTAAAGTAAACAATTAATTGAACGATAAAAAATAAAAGTAATATATGTTCATCAACAAGATTACTCGAACTAAAAATTAACTAAAAGAAAATATGTACAACTGCTTCCAAAATTGATATTCTATGTTAATTAATCGGCTAGCAAATATATGTGTGCACTATATATATAGAACTGCTTGTATACTTACTCGATTAGCCTGTTTGAAGGTTGCTTTGATTATTCAAATATAAAAGAAAGTAGATAATTATGAATTTGATTGTTACACTTACTCAGTTAAAAGCAAGGAAAAATATAATTAATAATTTGATTGATAGACTTACTTGATTAATCGAAATCCAAAGCATATCTAAAGACCAAAAGTTCTGCTTGAATAGTTGGGAGATGATTAAAAATTACTATACAAAATTAAAATATGTAACAAACAAAATTCTGAAAATTTGAAAAAAAAAGGACCATAGTGAGTAGATAAATAGATTATTAAAAATTACTATGCAAAATTAAAAAATTAACCTGTCAGGCTCCAAATTTATGTTTCCTACCTTAATGAGTGATTGTATTATAATTTCTGGCGGTTACGTTTTATTTTCCAGATACTATTTAATTTATACAAACGTACCGCAAAAAGAATGGGCGAATTGTGGTTCGAATAAATGCTATTCTAAAGGTCCTGGATTCAAACCACATTTTCCCTTCCCTCCCTTGTATCCCTAGTGTATCACAAAAAAGAATGGGGGAATTACATATTGAGATTTGCTAAAAAAAAAAAAATGATATTAAGAGTCGAGTTGTGAGTGATTTTCTTTTCTCGCCCCGCCTCATCTCCTCTGACATTCGTGTTACTCTCACTATTTCTTCAAACAAATATTATTTACTCACTAACTTTCCTGAAAAATATATTAATTGGATAAATGACGCTATCTGCTCTATTCTTCGAATTTACATTTTTGACATTTCAAAATTGGATTTTTAACATCAGATCCCACTTTTCAACACAAATTGTCCTTTTAATTAAAAATGAATAAAAAGTAACAAATAAAAATAAAAATAACTAAGTCAAATTCACATATTTTAATTTTGATCTGGGGTGAGAACAAATTTTAATTTTGGTAAACAAACAATCAAATGAGTTATTTTTTTTATTTATTTCTTCTTTAGTAGTTGTTAATTTTTTGAAGGTATTTTTATATCATATTAAAGTCAAAAAAACGTTTTGAAAAAGAAAAATTGAAAATAGAAATTTCAAGTTTTATATCATATTAATAATGTGACGTACAACCACTTAAAAGTTTACGATTAGCTCGTGTCAATTAACCAAAATTAATTTTAGAAGTTGCGAGCGTCGTTCATTGGAAATTTCTAAAGAATTAGGGTCAGGTTCCTTACGGAGCCGATTTTTAATAAGATGCTGTCATGTGGTGTGTGTCAAGTAAGGTGTCAGTCTGCGATTGGAAACCGAACTTCATAAGAAACCAAGACGGGTTTCCATAACCAGACCGGTCAATAATTAGGTACACTATTATTTAATGAAAATACATCATTTTGTTCTAAGCATTTTATTATTATAGCCACTTCTTTTTATAAATAAAAACTGTAAAGTCAACTTTACATCACGGCCTTCGGTGTCTAGTGGTTCAAAAGGCTCAAGAGTCCACCTTTTTTTGGGAAAAATAGTTTTGCAAGTGACAATATTCTCTTTTAAACAAATTGATCGACGACAGAGAATAAAGGCACCCTACGAGTCGGAGCCAAATAGAGCACACCCCTCCAACCAGTTCAACGCCCAACACCACCATATTAATTGCATTATTATTACTTAACATTTACCTATAATTATAATTATTTTCAGGTTAATTACACCTAACATCCACAACCTTTCAGCTTTGTATCAATTACGTCTCTAACTTTTAATTAAAAATTTTGAAAAAAAAGGAAAGAAAAATAGTGGGAGGGGGACCCCCCCCAAAAAAACAAAGCCACCGGAATGGCAGCCATTTCCTACTGCAATTCCAGTAGCCATTCCGGCAGCATTCACTGTCAGAAATGACAGCCATTATTCCGGCAGCAAAGAATGGGATACTCCTCCCCTTCACTGCCAGAAATGGCAGCCCGAATGACTGTCATTTCTGGCAACTTGGGGGGAGTCTTCCCTTACTGCCAGAAATGGCAGCCGTATGCAATGAATACTGTCGGAATGGCAGTCGGAAATGGCTGCCATTGCCAGAATGGCTGCCATTTCTGGCAGCTTGGTGAGGAGTCCCCCCTTCACTGCCAGAAATTGCTGCCATTCCGGTGGCTTTGTTTTGGGTTGGGGGGAGTCCCCCTCTCGCCATTTTTCTTTTCTTTTTTTTTCAAAATTTTTAATTAAAATATTTATTTTTTTGTTTTGCCTAAAATACCTCTGTCATTAACTGTCGAAATTGACGTTTTCCGTCTCCAAAGACTAAAAAAAGGATTTTGCTAAAGGTTCAGGATGTAAAAAAGTAAAATTAAAGGTTAGGGACGTAATCGATACAAAGTTGAAAGGTTGGGGACGCTAAGTGTAATTAATCCATTATTTTCTCCCTACTCAATATATATATAGGGTAATTTACAGCTAGCGTCCCCAACTTTTTAGGTTTGTTGAGATTACGTCCCCAACCTTTAATTTTTGTTGTTGAGGCCCTTAACCTTTCAATAGTGTTATACCTAAGGTCCCTCTAAAGTTTTCCATCCATTTCCACCATTAAGGTCAGGGGTATTATCGTAAAATAACTAAAAATTGAATATTTTAAAATTAAAAAAAAAAGATAGAGGGGGCAGACCCCCATGCTGTCGGAAATGGCAGCACTTTGCGGCCATTTTCAACAGCACGGTAGGGGGAGACTCCCCCTTTTTTTTGGTTGGAAATGGCGGCCAAGGGGGGAGAGTCCCCCCTTTTTCTAGCAGCCAAAAAAGGGGACTCCCTTCCCCAATTTTGGCCGCTTGGCTGCCATTTCCGGCCAAAATGGGGGTGACAGCCAAAAAAGGGGACTCTCCCCCCCCCATTTTGGCTGCCATATTTGGCCGAAAATGGCAGCCAAAATGGGGGAGAGAGTCCCCCTTAATGGCAGCCAAACAGAGGGACTCTTCCCCCCCATTTTTTGGCCGGAAAAGGCATGGCTGCCATTTTTGGCCAAAAATGGCAGCTAAAATGGGGGAGAGAGTCAAATGGCAGTACAGGGCGGTCTTCCCCCTCTCTCTTTTTTTTTTTGATTTTTAAAACATTAAAATATTTAATTTTTAGTTATTTTACGATAATACCCCTGACCTTAATGGTGGAAATATATGGAAAACGTTAAAGGAACTTTATGTGTAACACTATTAAAAGGTTGGGGGCCTTCACAACAAAAATTAAAGGTTGCGGACGTAATTTCAACAAATCTGAAAAGTTGAGGACGTTAGCTGTAAATTGCCCATATATATATACACACATAATAATTCTACAGAGACTTCTTTATATGACAAGAATAAGTGACATTTCTTAATTCTTCATTTTAAATTGGTTGTATACATATTTAACTAGTGGATTTCATGGCCCACATACAACAGTACATCATAACTAACTAATTATTTCATTTATTCATATCAGATAAAAATATCTCCCAAGAATTATTGATTAAATTATACATGTTTTTTTTTCTGTTTTTTGTAATTGACATGATGTCTACATGTGAATTGGAAGTAAAAGGACTAAGTGGATTTGTCCTACTAGTAAAGCCATCTTCTTATCGTTATATTTCATCCAGGTTCAAATAATCTTCTCCCCCCAATCCCAATCTTGTACTAGAACAAAAATGGATGCAAAAGAAAAATGAATAGCAAGTGCAGATATCGAAATATATATATATATATATACTAGTTAGTTACATGCGATACACATATTATGCTTCATTTTTAGCTAATATCCACGTGGATTTTGTTATGCTACATAGACTAGTTGTTTTGCACTATCATGATCACCTGAAAATAAAAAATAGACATTCAAAAGAATTTACTAATGAAAAATATTTAAATTTAGATACAAAATAATGAAAATATAGAAGTCTATTTATCACAGACCACGTGATACTTGGGTTAGACAGATCCTATTCTTTGCTTCAGAGCTTCTTCGAACTCTTCTGCTTGATCATAAGCAACTTTCAAGAATTCCGAGCGTTGCCTAAAGTTCTGTAGTGCAACATCAGTGGCTTAAAGTTCTAGCTGCAGCTGAAATAAATTCCTGATATGCATTATTCAAGGAATCTACAATATTGTCTATCCAAGGATCTACAATTTGCTATTAAGATAAGCAACTACTGAGCCCATGAAAGGTAAAGTTGACTAAGCAGGAAAGAGATCGAAAAATACAGTAACCACGTGTATGCGCAGGGACTTAATTAAGGAAAACAAAGTGGCGCATGTCGAAGAGTATCAAATGAAATCAGATGCCATCGCCATATCTAGTATATACTCTCCTAAACTTTGATGTGCTGTAAATTTTGTTGGGTTTATTGTGAAAAATAATTTAAAGTTGAAAAGGAAAAGGAAAGGGAAAGAAGAAAAATCTTATGAGGAAAAGGAATCCAAATTATAGAAGGATTATCTTGTCTTTCAAGGAAACGAAGCTTATAAATAGAGATGTTTTCTTCTTCTTTTATACACAAATGGTACAAGTGAGTTGAGAGAAAAATTAGTGAGTCTAGCACCTTGAAGAGTTTTCTTGTAACTCTTCGTGGTTTGTTCGAAAGGTAAAAAATTAGGTGTGGTAAAACTCGAGGTGATTTCTCGGTGTCACTTGGGTCGGGTCAGAGAGTCTTGTGAAGAAAAATAGTAGCTTAGCGTCTTGGGATTTCTTTAATTCTTCGCGAGTTAGGCAAAGAGTAGAAATTGATAGATGCGATAAAACTTGTTATATTTTTCTTGTTATACTTGGAGGATGAGTTTTGGCGAGTGAAAATTCTGTATAGTTGTAGCGACTTTAATCATACAGTGGAAAGCTTTGACAGTCCGGTAAATTTGTCTTCGTTCTTTTATTTTTTCTTGTCTCAATTAAATTCCTTGAACAACGGTACTGTGGGCGTAATCGGGGAATTTGCCTTAATTCCCAACAGTGGTATCAGAGCGTCAGGTTTTGTTTGATGTGGACCATAGGAAAAATGGCGTACGAAGTGGAGAGAATCAAGTTTGACTTGTGGCTAGAACAAGTCTGGAATTTCTTGATTTTGATTGGGCAATTTAAAGCTTTCAAAAGAAAACCTTCTCCTTGTTCTAACAAAGTTGTTGGAACTAGTATGAGCGATAGTGATTGAAAAGATTTATATTTGAAGACTGGAACTAGAATGTGTCTCCATCTAGCCAGAAATGTTCTTGTAAATATTCATAGAATATTTGTTGTGAAAGAATTATGGCGCAAATTTGGATAGGTGGATCCGGCAAGGGGTTCGTCAAATTTGTTGCACCTGGAAAAATTGTTTAGTTCTTTGCGAGTTGGTGCAGATACAAAAATTCTCAATAAGATTGTCTGGGGACTGGTGGTTGTTGCAACTTGTTGGTGTTGTAGACTGGCTGACCACGTAAGAAAACATTGTCCAGGTGGAGCAAGTTCGGCTACTGTTCGGATTTGGACAATCCGACTCTCTTGGTGTGAGGGCGGTGAAGATGTACTATGAAGTATGTGGGTACATCATCATGGCGTGTTGCTAGGTGCCATGGTAAAGATGTATGTTACTTCTAGTGGTTGTATTTACACACGGCATTGGTTGGCGGTGGTGCAAGGTGTGTGTTTGTAGAAATGTCGATGGCTGATGAGCTCTCTGGAAAACCAAAAAGAGAGTTGCACCACAAATTTCAGCAGGTTTATTTCGACATTGAGCCGATGAAATGCTTGGAATTGTTGTTAATTCTAAGTGGTTATATATACTCATGTGGTAGAGTATGTGAGTGTCAAAGTGTGTCAAAGGCTTGCCTGATAATTTCTCAAGTATTGTGTACAAGACAGGAGAAGATGAAGATTTTGGCTTATTTTAGCAAGGTGGAGATTGTTGGGTTTATTGCGAAAAATAATCTAAAGTTGAAAAGGAAAAGGAAAGGGAAAGAAGAAAAATCCTAGGAGGAAAATGAATTCAAATTATAGAAGGATTGTCTTGTCTTCAAAGGAAATGAAGCTTATAAATAGAGATGTATTCTTCTTTTTTTATGCACAAGTGGTACAAGTGAGTTGAGAGAAAAATTAATGAGTCTAGCACCTTGAAGAGTTTTCTTGTAACTCTTCGTGGTTTGTTCAAAGGGTAGAAAATTAGGTGTGGTAAAACTCGAGGTGATTTCTCGGTGTCACTTGGGTCAGGTCAGAGAGTCTTGTGAAGAAAAATAGTAGCTTAGCGTCTTGGGATTTCTTTAATTCTTCGCGAGTTAGGCAAAGAGTAGAAATTGGTAGATGCGATAAAACTTGTTATATTTTTCTTGTTATACTTGGGGGATGTGTTTTGGCGAGTGAAAATTCTGTATGGTTGTAGCGACTTTAATCATACAGTGGAAAGCTTTGACAGTCCAGTAAATTTGTCTTCGTTCTTTTATTTTTCCTTGTCTCAATTAAATTCCTTGAACAACGGTCCTGCGGGCGTAATCGGATAATTTGCCTTAATTCCCCACGAATTTCACATATTGGATCTTCCTTGAATTCAACTTTAATGGTCCATTGATGATTTAATATAAAATGGTAACTCTTGGAACTAACTACAACCAATAAGCCATCTATGTAAATTCCAAGCATAACTAAAACTGCTTTAGCATTCTTTAGGCTACATCAGAAAAAAGCTTAGACTGTGAGTCCAGAACATAACCATATATTTTAAGAGCTTTTGTCAGATTCGAACAGCTAGGTAACCAAAGGTGAATGAAACAGGGGTATATTGCAATAATCTTACAACCTCGTATTGCTTGTTATTTTGAACTCATTGCTTCATAATATTTTCAATTTGAGAGATGCACTGCAAAGAAACAGTCTAATTTTTGCACTGTACAAAATTTGAAACAAACCCAGAAATTAATATCATCCAAATATCATACCAGAAGCAAAATTAGGGCTTTCTCCACTTGATTCGACAATTTAGCTTTCTCAACAATTAGGACTCAAAAGGTAAAAGGAAAGAGTAAAATAGGAAAAGAAGATCATACGCAGAATTTGGAATGAATCCTTAGAGTCTTCCCTAGCTTGTAGTTGGATAATAAGGAATCCACACTTGCAATGTTGGAATGATCCATGCATTTTCCTGAACCAGGTATTTGAAGAGAACTTAAAGTGCATGCACACAAAAAAGAAAGGAACCAGAGCGTCGTGAATCAGCAACCAAGAAGAAAAGAGGGGCAAAAAAAAAAAAGGAAAAGAAGAATAAGAAAAACAGCAAAGTGATATGGTTAGCACATTCAAGTACTCCATGAGAATCCTAAAAGAGAAACCAACCAATTAACCATTAAGGAAAATTGATTTTGTATATCAGAAGGCAGTAAAAAAATTCATTTTCTCGCTTCCAAGTTGTAAACATTACTGAGACTTGCTGGAAAGTGAAAAGAAATGTAAACATGTTAACCAAGCAAATCTTTAGTGACCCTTGCGTGCTTTCAAAAGAAAAACAGTCAATTATTTTCAGTCCAAATAAATGTAAAACTCATACAACCAAGTATCAATAAATGCAAAAGGCCAAGCGAAAAAGTGATGGAAATCAACTATGAGATCTTCCTGGAATATCTAAGCCTCCAAAAATTGGTTTATCCCATTTCAGCTATTGGTTTATTAGTAATGTAATTTATTCATTTCATTTGACGTTTGAGGAATATTCCCATTTAAAAATTGAGTTCTTCGTTCTACACAATGTAAATGTGATCAAATCATTATTAGAATTTGTATTAAGTATTATTAAGCATGTCGAAACATGTACTTCATTCTTTTTTAAATAATTAAATTCACATAATATTTGAGATTTCATCGTACTTGAATCTTAACAAAATTTCGAAGGGGAAAAAGGGCAGTCTACCACTGGTTGGTCAATGCTCAACCAAATCCAGCACCTTTTATGAAGAAGAATGTAAACATAATGGGACAACAGCAATGTCACGCCCCAATTATTTTTCCATTAGTGGTTCCTTTGCATGATAGCGGAAGCTTTTGTCATTTCAAAATGATTAAAGTGCCAACAAGGGACGTGATATGCTATTTCAATCAGTTTTTAAATTTTTGTAAAGCTCATGGAGATATTTCTTTTACTTTCCCCTCCTTGTATTAGAGTTACGATAGAAAATATTTACTAAATTCTTTGGCATTTGTGAACTTGAATAGATTAACTTGGTCATATGACTCATGAATGTTTTTAAGTCAAATACCAAAACAAGTATACACGATTAACTACATAAAATCATTTTATTGCTTAACTAATCGAACAAAGGATTGGGAATCCTCTATATGGAAAATGAGGCTCCCAATCTTAAACAAAAGTAATCTTACATCATTACATTATATGCTATGTTTTTTCTTTATATATATATATTTATTTATTTATTTATTCTACTTTTACTTTTTTTACAAAGCTATTACATTAAGTGAGGAACAAGAGCTTGTCTTTCCAAACTTTATCATAGTGGAGGAGTGTGTTGGTGTATGCACAAACGACGCTCTTCCGATCTGTTGTTCCCAAATACATAAGGAATAATAGAGCTTCTTCATAATAGGCCCAAAGATCCATTTCTACTATATGCATAATCTCTGGTCAGGTGACATCCTCCAATCTTCAGTTTGGTGCTCATATACTTTTCTATTGATTATCGACAAAAAAGCAATCAAACGCTAAATGAGTACAAAGTAGCCCGTGAGTAACACAATATTTTGATCTGTCACAAGGTTACAAAAATCATTTCATATGTTCAAGAAAACATAAAGAATTCACAAACCTCTTTCAAATGCAAAATAGGGCCCAAGCATTAGAATTACCTATTACCCGTAGCTTGCAATGATATCATCAAATTTCAAGTTTAACATGGCAATACAATATTAACTGGGTCTACACAAAAACCCCAATTGACCCTTACCGGAGTTCCAAACAATATCATTATCAATTCAAAGCAAACACCACATTAGCCTTTCTTACCTCGGGATCATTGAATATGTCATAGTGTGAGAAACGATTCAAAGCAATTCAGTACAAAACGGGTAGGGCAATGCTAGTGACTATTATGCAAGAAAACATTTAATTCATTATCATAATATGACATCAAAACAATTGTTTATCTTTTAAAACACATACATGCCAATGGAAACCAAAATATTGGTTACTTACCATGCTCTTGCTTCTTTAGAGATTATTAGATATTTGTGAGTGACAAGATACCTTAAAATCCTTGTATTTTCCTCAAGCAAAGTAGTTCTTTAAGTATGGATTTGATATATATATATATATATATATAAAGAGAGCCTTGTTTGAGAGACAAAATGAGTGTTTTGAAAGTCTTTTGAAGGTGTTCTAAGGCTAGGAATATTTATGAACGAATTTCTTGCTTCCTTTCTAAAAATCTTTGGATTCCACCAATGAAAAAGTTTGCATTTGTCCTAGATAATTTATAAATGCCTCATAGAAATGAGTGCAATTGGAAGCCTAAGAATCATTTTCACCAAATCAAAATGCCAAGTGTTTTTGTATTTAATTCATGTGAGAAATTTCAAACTATCCAAGTGGCCTTAGTTTTTTTTTACTTATTTTCTAATAAATCCTTCAACTTAATATGCTCCATAATTGAGTCCTTGTACTTTCAACTATACCAATGTAAGTGTCGCATTTTTGGTTTAAGCATCTTTTAGTTCTAAACTCGCTACCCGATTAGACTTTGCCATTCTTTTGACAATGCTACTAATCGATGAATATAGTCGATATAAATTCAAGTAATCATTTTATTGTTCTCAAAGCAATTCAAAGTATCCTTAATTTCTTATATAATGCTACAACTAATTGTCCAATTACCAAATTCATTAACTGCTTATAATTGAGTATTATCTCAAAAATGCCACTATGGGATTTTTGAAATTTCACGGGGTGTTACAAGCGACGAGGTGTCGGTAGCAGCAAAAATCAATTAATCCCATGAATTCAACTAAGATTTGAAAAAAAAAAATAACCGAGAAATAAATTTGACTCTAGAATATAGAGGCATACAACCTGACTAATCCCAAATCGAAAGGCAAGGAACGCCAGCACAACGTAAAATCCAAGATCAAACAAAAAAATCAACCAAACCAAAATGTTAGATGTTGCACTAGAGAGGCAGCGTAAAGGTTACCCGAAAGCAAATCGAATACACTATCTGCGGAAGAGGAGAGAGAAGAAAGAGGCGTGGGAATGCTGGTGGTGAATAACCCTTTCTCTGGTCGAAGTATTTGCAGCTCGCCCGAAGAAGAAAGAAGAAAATTGAAGAAATAAGGAGACGCTTCAGGACAATAAAACCGTATCAAGGGTAAAATAGGAATTTGGCGTAGAAAAACCGGGGGACAGTTTAGGAAATACACAGTTCCAAAAAACAGTAAAAATGGAGAATCTACTTGTATATATAGTTAGATTAGATACAGTATCGTTTACAAGAAATAACACGTCTGCCAACATTAATCATCATATATATGTCATTGATCTTTGTTAAATAATCTCGCCGGATTAACAGAATGACTTTTTAATTGATGTTAGATTAAAAGTTTAATGATCAAATTCTTAGCGGTGAAAGTTGGATGGCCTAAATTCAGTGACCTGATCACATGCAGGGTGAATGCGTAGTGTCCAGTTGCCAGTAACCATAGTTCAATGATTTACCCATTCACAAACTATTTTTATTTAAAAGTAGAAATGTTTTTTATGGAAATAAGGTCTTCTGAAAAATATAGATATGATTATTTTGACCAGATTCTATTTTCAAATAAAAAAATGGTTTGTGAACGGGTGCTTTAGATGTCATAGGAATGAAAGTTCAGTGAATTTGGCGTAATTAACCTCATACTAGTATAATTTTCGGAAAATATTTATAATTTTTTTAAAACGTTTTTAGCATATATAAAAGTTAAGTAGGTTGATAAATTAAAAAAAAAAAGGAGTTAAGTAGACGACTCCAATAGGAACTTGTTTCAAATTCATTTTAAACTTCTATAACATATCCTGAACTAGATTACCTAATTAATTTAGGTATCCTCTGTCTCAATAGAGTCAAATACACGTGGCTTAGAGCATAGATTCTTATGAAAATTTTGCTAGTCCCTGTCATCTAATCTAATATCTACATTTGCAATATATAAAGAGGAGAGGATAAGGAAAAAACTTTTACTTTTCCATTTTAACCTTATTTTATTTATACTAATACCCTTCATGCAATATCAACATTTCTTGTAGAAGCTGTAAAGCTTAAATTAAGGCAAATTATATTGACATTTGCACCACATTTCAATTACATCAATGATACATTAACTTCAATTATTTTTGTATTTACTTCCATAATATTTTTTACTGATTAATTCTCATAAGTTGTTATCAGTTAATTCCTTGCTTAATATAATGGTTTTTATCCAAAACAATTTTTTAATAAACATTAAAAACGGATTTAACTATTTTTTTAATCGTTTAAAATGAGAAGAGTTTTATTGACAAAATTTTTTGACAAATATTGTTTTAGAATACAAGATATGCTAATTGAAGAAAGACTGATAATAAAAAATTGGAGAGAACATGTTAAGGGTATAAATAAAGTAATTAGTAAATGTTAAGGATGCGTAATGCAATTCAAATGTGCTGTGAATATAAAACACTGTGGCGTCAATATAATTAGTCATAAATTAAAATTTGTAATTATACAATAAGTTATAAATTTCCACTTTGCAAGTCTTTTTTCTCTTTCATTATTATTGTTATTATTATTTTTTTATATTTTAAAATTTCTACATTAACTTTAGAAGGTGCATCTATTGTATTCTTTTTTGAATATTATAAGGGATGATATGGGAGGAGAATTCGAGTCTTGGTAAAGGGTATCGAAACACATTCAGATGGAGAAAATCTTCAATGCTCCAGGAATACCGAACTTGGTGCTCTAAACCAATCAAGAACTTGGTCAAGCTCAGTGTGCTTGGGGTACTGAATTTTTTTCTCATTCAAATACCATGAGACTACATGAGTTTTGACATATCCATTGTATTTTTAAGTGCATTTGAGTATCATCTTGATTAAGTCATCAACTCATCATCATACACTTAATCCACCAGTTTAATCTAATGACGATGATGACAGACCATCGTTACTCTAATAGCACACTTCCACTTTTATATCCTTATGCTTCATTTGGGATTTTTGTTAGATGCACAACTTCAAGTAGTGGAAGCATGAAAAGAATGGGTATTTAAAAATAATTCGTTGATTCGTGATGAATACCGAATTGTAATAACATTCAAATATTCGTTGATTTAAAATGAATACTGAATACTTAGAATAACAAAAAGAAGTTCTTGAAAGAACACGAATTTTATTAATCAAACTATTCAATAGACTAAAACTGATACAAAATTGCCTTATTTATATGGCTATAATCATACTAACTAGAGGAACATGAATAAATCCAAATCACATTAGAAAATAAGATCCTAATCAATTTAAGAGTAAAATAAGAATAAGTCCTAATTGTTCTAGGAATATAATAAAACAAAGAAAAATAGAATTAATAAAAATAAGTAAAAATCATAATTGAAAATATGGAAAGTCGATGGTAGGCATCTAGAAGCTGACTAAGCATAAGGCGTGGCAACGTCTTGTTCGATCATACTTGTCTAAATAGTTCAACTCCCAGGGGTCGAGAGGATTCGCCTTCAAATCTAAACCTTCGTCCTCACCTAAAGAGGTATCACCTAGAAGCGAAACCAAATGCTTAACATTGAAGACTTCAGAAGTTCAAATGTGACTCGGTAGTACATACCGGTAGGCATTTGGATTAATCTTCTCCACAATTTCTAGAGAATCAATCTTGCGAGACGAAGGCTTGATGACCTCATGAGCTGGGTATCTATCCTTTGTGAGAACAACCCATACAAAATCTCCAACATTGAATTCTAAATGATGACGATGAAGACTAGCCACTGCCTTGTACTTAGTTGTAGCATCTGTCAGGTCGATGGATGTCCTTCAAGCTATCCACATAGACAACTATACGACAATGTAGACGAGTATGAGATGGAAAGTGATCAAATCAACAAGTCCATGAGGCACAACTGAATAGACGATCTAAAATGGACAATAGACTATACTTCGGTTAACAGTTGTATTATGTGCAAACTCGGCTTGACTCAACTTCATGTCCTAAATTCTCACATTATTCCCAACTAAACAACGTAGCAAGTTCCCAAGAGATCGATTAACATCTTCTGTCTGACCATCTGTCTGAGAATGATATACATTATTAATATTAAGCTCTGTATTAACCATCTTCCAAATGCTTCTCCAAAAAAGACTAAGGAATCAAGTATCTCGATCTGATACAATTGAAGAAGGAAGGCCACGCAAGTGATAAATTTCTTGAATGAAGAGCTATGCCTAATGAATTGCATCAGTGGACGTCTTACATAGGATAAAATGGACCATTTTTCAGAAACGGTGAACTACAATAAAGATTGAATCGTGCCCTCTTTTAGTTTGTGGTAATCCCAACATGAAGTCCGTGCTAATGTCAACCCAAGGTTGAGTAGGAATGGGTAAATGAAAGTATGAAAACCTGTATTGGTGGCAGATCCCTTTGCCATGTGACAAATTCGACAGATCGGAAACGAATGGACTAACGTCCCAGTGCATAAACGGCCAAAAGACCGACCTCTGGACCAATTCAACTGTCCTATCTCAACCTACATAACTTGTACTATGTAATTCACCAATGAGTTTCAGCCGAAGACTACAATCTGGAATGTATAGTTGAACCCGCCGAAATAACAAATCATCAAAAAATCAGTATTTGGTCACTTTTCTTGGCTGAATGCATGCCAAAACTATAGAAAAGAACGGATCAGATTTGTATAGCTCACGGAACATGGAAATTCGCAAATCAACCAAAAGAGCATGTCTCTGACTCAATATATTCGTCATTTTTTTACTAGCGCCCAACTGATGACAAATCACAAAAGTAAATTGTTGAAGATAAACAATCCAAGAAGCATGTCTGGCCGAAACTAATTCTTGAGTAGCTAAGTGCTTCAACGCCTCATGATCAATAAAGAGAATGAATTCCTTTTTAAAGAGATATGTCGCCAATGGCGTACAGCTTGAACTACGGCATATAATTCAACGTCATAAGTGCTATATCAGAGACGAGAACATAAGAGTTTTTCACTAAAGTACGCTCTTCCGATCTGGCAATTTGATGGTCGTTTTGACTTAGCACATCCCCAATGCCGACTTTGGATGTATCACAGGAAAGCTCAAAAGGTAGAGAAAAATCCAGTAAGACAAGTATATAAGCAGATGTCAACTTACGCTTAATGTTCTGAAAAGCGTTATTCTCTACATATGTCCACGAGAAAGAATTGCCTTTCATGCAGTCGGTGATTGAAGCCATGATAGAACTAAAATGTGGCGTGAAACAAGGATAGAAAGATGCAAAACCATAGAAACTCTAAGCCTCTGTAAGTGTACGCGGAGTTGGCTAGCTTTATCTTCGATTGATCAACAGCTATACTCGCAGCTGAGACTTCAAAACCCAAGAAAATAATTTTGTCTTGCAAGAAGTTGCACTTTTTGGGTGGAGCATAAAATCCTTTAGCCCTTAAACTCTCAAGAACGGACCGTAGATGATGAAGATGTTCAAGTGTAGACTTGCTGAATATCAAGATATCATCAAAATAGACGACTACACAAGTGCAAATCAGCGGACGAAGTGCTTGATTCATAACCTTCATAAAGGTGCTTGGAGCGTTTGAAACACCGAAAGGCATGACAAGCCATTCAAACAACCCTTTACATGTCTTGAATGCAGTGTCCATTCATCTCTTGATCTAATCCGAATTCGGGGATAACCACTTTCTAAGATCAAATTTTGTAAAGATCACAACACCATTTAACTGATCTAACAAATCATCGAAACGGTGGATCTTGTTCATAGTGGGTGGTGATCTTGTTAATAGCTCGACTGTCAACACAAATTCTTTATAAGCCATCCTTCTTGGGTACCGAAAGTGCAGGAACGGTACAAGGACTTAAGCTTTCATGAATAAATCCTCACTGTAACTCCTCATATTTACTTGCACTCATACAATAATGTGGTCTATTAGGCAAAAAAACCCCAGGAACTAGATTGATTTGTTGCTGAATATCAAGTAATGGAGGCAAAACTAGAGGCAAATTTAAAAAAAGACCTCCGAAAATTCAGTAAGTAAAGGTGCAACATCAGATGGAATCGCAATGCTATTTGACAAATCACATCCCAACAGTATATAAACCATATTATACGTTAACACCTCGCACTCAAATTCCCGTTTGGGTAAGCCACTCGTAAAAGAAAGGAAAGGTCAAAGACACTGAAGAAAGAAGTACAATTTTCAAACCGTTAAACATAAAACTGTAAGTATTCTTCCGACCATCGTGAATTAAAGATTGATCAAGGTGCGACGGACGTCTTAACAAAAAATGACAAGCATCTATAGGCACGAAATCACACCAAATATCATCCACGTACTTACCACTAATAGATAGGCACAGAAGAGCATGTCGATTAATGGTAATAATGTACCCTTTTTAAATCTACACAAGCTGATATGGTTTGGGATGGGCCTATATCTTGAAATCTAATTTCTGAACTACCTCATCCGATACAACATTCTCACAAGACCCGAAATCAATGATGAAGCAGCAAACCTTACCATTAAAATACAAGTTGAGGAGAAGAGATTGTGAAGTTTTAGAGTAGCTGTATCATTTTTTGGAACCAAGCAAGTGCACCGCAGAACTAACGCAGAACTAAGTCTTGACCCACATCACCTTCTAACATCTCTTCTTGCCCATCATTAGTATCACGTGGATCAAAAAGTGGAGCCAAGTCATACTTATTTTCAGTAACATCATCTACAAATAAGCTCTTCTTTATAACCTTGTTTCGGCAAGCCTCATATCAATGTCCAATTTCTCCATATGAAAAACATTGAGGCTTTGCTACTGGATGATAAGAAGTAGACGGAGCACACTGGTTGAACATGCGGCTGCTGCTATTCCACTAAAATGCATAGCTGGCGTTGCTGCCATATTACTTGACCGCACAGTAGATATTGCGGAGCTGTTGTCCACATGCATTTGTCGCGCACCATTGCCCCCGGCGTCGTAACACCTCTCATATTCAATTGTTTCTCCAATAGTAGGGCTCATTGTTGAGCTTCTGAGATGGTTTGAAGCAAACGGATTGTTAATTGAAGTAGTTTTCTCACCACTAAAGGATTGAGTCACTATGTGTACACCACCACCGCCTCGACTCCCACGTCCGAGGCCAACACCGCTACTTGCAATTGCTGCTCGGATGCCAACACCAATACCAACACCAGCTCGGCCACTGCATGCCATTCCTCGACTGCCCTGATGTTGACTGATCAAGATTTCCAAAATCTCAGCGTTTTGGGTCTCTATTGCAGCCGTACGTTATGTCAACAATCAACATGTCAATTTGTTGACGAACCTGAACATCATTCCGATGAGCTTTATTAGGAAAAGCTTCGTTAGCCGGTTGTTTCCTCAGAGCATAGACTGGGCTATGATACCAATTGACATAGCGAAATCGTGAAAAGAATGTATATTAAAAAATAGTTCGTTGATTTGTGATGAATACTCGATTGTAATGACTTTCAAATATTTGTTGATTCAACGTAATATTTAATACTTGGAATAACAAATTGAAGTTCTTGAAAAAACGCGAATTTTATTAATTAAACTATTCAATCAACTAAAACTGATACAAGAATGCCTTATTTATAGGGCTATAATCCTACTAACTAGAAGAGCAAGAGTAAATCCTAATCGTATTAGAAAATAAGTTCCTAATCAATTTAGGAGTAAAATAGGAATAAGTCCTCATTGTTCTAGGAATATAATAAAATAAAGAAAAATAGAATTAGCAAAAATAAGTAAAAATCATAATTGAAAATATGGAAAGTGAATGATAGGCATCTAAAAGAGGACTAAGCATAAGGCGTGGCCAAGTCTTGTTCGATCATACTTGTCTAAATAATTCAATGCTTGATCCTCTACTCCATCATAACTTCTACCTTTTTGTTTGGTAATTTTTTTAAAATTAGAGTAAGTAATAAGATCTTGCAATAGATTCTAAAAGGCGGTAACAAGGTCACTCACTAGCTTCTGCTTTTAACTTCTCCATAATTAAATTGTTAAATTTAACATTATACATATATTGAGAAAATTTAAAAACCATCTTATGTAATAATATATTTTATTTAAATTTTCTCATTGAATCATAATCAATTTGATTGTTGAATATATATATATATAGGAAAATTTTTAAAAACCTCATTGAGATTTTGTAACAAAACCTCATACCCTGCATGGTGTGTATTCATACATGTCACGTATATTTCATACAAGCAATGTGTATTTCAAATACACGTAGAGTGCATTCAGACACGTAGCGAAACCTCTGAAAGTTTTTGGAATGGGACTTTACATATATATATATATATGTGTGTGTGTGTTATCTTTTTTGTGTATTTTTATTAATTGGTCAATTTCAAATATTTTTTTCCATCATAAAGAAATTTCAAATATATTAACATCACATTATGATAATTTTTAAAAATATAATTATTTAATACAAGGGAAAATATCATTATCAAAGTATTATATTATGTTAAAGATTCTTAATCTTTTTTTCGAGACATTTGTATCCCTAACATTTTTTTGGACCAATTTTTTCCTTAAAACCTCATTAATTAGCAGGTATTGTCTTAAATACTGACTTCTATCAAAAACTTATATTAATTATCGGATTAGAATTGTAACGACATGTAGTTGTAAGGTTATGTTTATTGCTTGTTCATGAATTTAAATTGTTTAGAGAGTTCATTTAGGGTACGTTTGATTGCCTTAATTTTTCCTCAAAAATGCTAATTTTTCACTCAAAATTTTCACTTTTGTACTGTTTGATTGGGAATTTTTGTCTAGAAAATATTTTCCCATTTTTAGTCACGTGACTATATTTTCTAGGAAATCAAGGAAAATATTTTCCTTGAAATTGGTTTTCCTAGGATTGGAATTCCATTTTTGCTTAAATATTGGACTATTTTTCATTTAAAATATAGTTACACTTTTTTTTAACCTTTTTTGATATATTGGACTATATTAGCTTGGCAACTATTAGCTATGTAGTAAGTTGACCTTATTTTTCTCGTTCTCAAAATTTACTTTTTTTTTTGTTTTGGATTTTCTCTTATCTGCCGTTTATTGCTAATGTTAAAAGATGTAAAACTTTATTGTCATTTCAAAATTTTTTTTCTAATTATACAACATTTTTGGAGTCCAAATAACTTTATTCAATGCTTATATCTATGTACAAACACTCACTCTATTTCGTATAATTTTTTTTGGTTATAATCTTGAATTGTACATTAGTAATCTTCCTTTCTATTTTCGTCGTGATGTGATTCGGTCCCAAATGTACAATTAGTACATTTGTTGAGGTGAAATTAGTGTTTGTATATCCTTGGCAAATGGAAAAAAAATACATTAACAAAGTATGCATAATTAATTTTTATCTGAAAAATACAAATTGTATAGAAAATTGATTTTTTTATTAAATAGTAATAATAATAATTTTTATCTTACATATATAAAAGATCCTTAAATGGGTCCCATTGTCAAAAAAACCACAATAATTCTTTAACAAAAAAAACCATAATAATTGCTTTCAAACGAAAAAAGTTGGGAAAAAAAGACTATTTCCATGGAAAATAATGGTTATTAAATTACAAAACATTAAAAATAGTAATAATTTTTAAGTGGAAAATTAGGTCAATCAAATATGTATAATTGAGATTTCTCAGAAAAATAAATTCTAAAAAATTTAATTACTTAGAAAATATTTTCTTTCCATACTATTTCCACCATTATAATCAAACACACCCTTAAAAAAATGTTTTTATAAAGAAGCAACCATTTTATAGAACAAGTGATAATTAATAGAAGACTAATAATAAAATTATGATGAAAAAAATATAAAGACGGAAATATAATTTTAAAAAAAGAGATACCAAACATAAATATATGTGGTGCACTTAATAAAAGTTGTGATATCAATATAGCTATCTGGACCATACTACAAAGTAAGAAAACACAAACTACATATCATTTATTATTATTATTATTTTTTTGTATCACACATATCATTTATTTTTTTCATAGTTTATATCAAAGCATTATATATTATTGAATAATGATATTGATAAATTTTTTTTAGAAAAATAATAATGATAATTTTAAATCTGCTAATCCTATTTCTTTTTGATATTTCTTCACTGGACCCACCCATCCAAAATAACTGATAAAATTTTTGCACAAAGCGGTAACTCACGGAAGCGCGAGTTTGATACAAATTGGAGAATTATGGAGGGAACCGTACCGAAGAAAGTCGGACCCATCACATAGTACATCTGACGGGTTTATCACGGACAGATCTCCAAATTCACAGCGCACCTAAATTGCCACGTGGCACTACGTAAGAGGACACTTGGCGCACGGGTCCCACAATTAGATATAAAAAATTAGAAAAACCGGACCGATCGGTGTCTCCCCTATCCTTGCACTACCGCCTTCTTCTCGTTCCTTCCAAATCTCAAACGACTTCTTCTCTTTCTATACAAATACAGTAAATTACCTTTATTGTTTTTTATTCAGTGTTTGGAATCGACGTTTTCAGTTGCGTTTGTTGCCGAACTATTCGTTTAACCAAAACAAGAGAAAGTAAAATTTGCCAAAACCCTAGAAATTTTCCTATTTCCCCCTTTTTTCTTGTTAAAAACTTAAAATTCAGATATTAGATCTGTTTTTATGTTCTTACATGAATGTTTAGGGAAGAATTATCAAACTTTTGTAGGTGTTCTGATATAGACGTAATTCTGAACGAGGTTTGTTTGCTGGGATTCAGATCTGTGGAGTAGGTTCATATTCAAGAACTGGTTTTGTTTCTATTCATGGTTTCCTGAATTGAAGAAATGGTTAATTGTGTCTTTTATTGTAATTTGGAATTTGAAAAACTGTCAGGAGGTTTGAGGAGTCTGTTGGACCATTCAGTTTTATCCTGACTTTGCCGTGGATGTAAAGAAACTCTGGAGGTGGTATCTTGGAACACTCTTGTTGATTGCCAGAGTTAATTGGGAACTGGAATTTGATAACCATTACCCAGATAATTACTGACTTGAGTGCTTTCTTTTTTCTCCACGACTGCATATGTACTTGAACGTTACTGTATGTGGTAGATTGACGTGGTTTCAGATTAATTCCGTGCCACTTGAGGAGGTGCATTTGGATGGGGAAAGGTGAAGCGGAAGTTTGCATGTTGGGTTTGAAAGATGGAGTGACGGAAATTAACAATCAAACCAGACATGAAGTGAAGCGAGGCCAGCAATGTATACTGGATGGTGTTGAAATTGAACCTAATCCGAAGAGCCATGCAAATGAATCTTCTGCCAAAAGAAAGGCGAGTGAAGATTTGTGCAAGTTTCAGTTAGAGACGCATACTGAAAGCCTGAATATGGAAGTCTTGAACAATTGTAAATTCCAGCATTCCGAAATGCAGAAGAAAGAAGTTTCAGAAGATACTGAAAAGGGGCCTTGGTGTGGAATCCAGACTGAGGAAATTGCAACGGATACGGAATTAAAACCTCTGGCTAAAACCCAAGGGGAAGGCATATTAAAAAGTGGTGATTTAGATTCTTGCATTCAAGATCAGACAGAGAAGTTCTGGATAATAGGGAGGTGGAGCCCTTTGCTGAAAGTGATGAAAATGAAGCCTTGAATGAACACCATGAGGAAAGTCTGTCAAAAGAAGTGTTAAATGACGTTAAAGTAGAGCTGAACGATGCAAAACAATACGTTCAAGTGGAACATTCCGTTGGGAATCATGCCATGGAAGCACGGGAAAATGTTGAACTTCGGTCATTTCGTGCAGCAAATAAGGTGAAAAAAGCCCCCAATGATGTTCAATTGGACTTTTCTGCTAATAATCAAGTGAAAGAGGCTTCCAATGATGATATTTTGTCTGAGGTATCAAATCCAGCTCTGTCTCCGAAGGATGTTACTTCAAGTGTGACCACTAGTAGCCAACCAGTGAAACTCCTTTGTAAGGACCGTGTTGGTTCTGTGGAGATCTTTCCTTCTTGTTCCCGAAACTCGAGTGAGGGAAGTTTGTGTGAAGAAGAAGAGCACAGTAGAAATGAGACATCAGAATCAGTTTCCATTTCCCGTGTTGTGCTTGAAATTCCTAAGGATGTTAGCACCACTGGTATCAGGAAGATCACATTTAAGTTTAGCAAACCCAAGGAGGATTCTTACCGGTGCTCATCTGCTAGTGCTACTGAGCATGTGATTAATAATGGATATTCTCAATATCATGTTGACAATCCATTATGTTATTCTGCTGCTCTGTCTAAAACTACCAATGATGGTCACCACCAGAGTGCATGGAGTGCTTTCGATGTTGATGATATGAACAGAGAAATGAATTCAAGCTCAGATATGAATGATTTTAATGAAATACATAGTCCTTTCACATGCTCACAGAACCTTGAATTGAAGATGTCCGAGAAGGTAATACCAGATAATTATCCAACAAGTGTTAAAAAGCTTCTATCTACTAGAATTCTGGAAAGATCGGAAGAGCGAAGTATATTTCGATCCCTAGAGAGGTATCCCTCAGCCTTTTCTTTTGCGTTTTAAGGATACAATTTTTGTGGTTTTTTAAGTAATTATTCTTTTTATTGATTACCAGAGGGAGATTCCCGGAATCGTAAAAGATGGTGGTTATTTGTGTGGTTGTTCAATTTGCAATTTCTCTAAAGTAAGCTACCCCTACTTTCAAATTTTTTACATTGTTCATGTATTTGTGGATTCTAATCTACTGAAAGAATGGATTGTATGAGCAGGTTGTCAGTGCCTATGAGTTCGGACTCCATGCTGGTACCAAGACTAGACATCCAAATAATAACATATATCTGGAGAATGGGAAGCCTATTAACAGTATAATTCAAGAATTGAGGACTGCCCCTCTCAGCTCACTAGATGAAGCAATACATAATGTGGCCGGTTCTTCTGTTAACGAGGAGTATTTCAACATTTGGAAAGGTTTTCCTAGAATAAATATATAATTCAGCAATAATTATATAATTCAGCACCAGATAACTATTCTGTTAGCTAGTCGTAGGGAACAAGGTTTAATTTTTTGTGTAGGTTTAATGGAATTGAAGGTTGTTGTCTGTCTATAGAAAAGGGTCTTCTTACATTATTGAATTAATATGTGCCCAAAGCTTGTGCTGGTATTTCAGCATAGACAGAACACGAGGAATGCACATAAGGATTGGATAGTGGTTGGGAAATAATAATTTAAAAAGTGGATGGAAAGTTCTAGCAAGTTTATGCACCACAGTTCCAGTAATCTTTTATTGCATTTAGCAGTATGACAATATTCATGATTGGATTTGATGAGTATTATTGGTAAGTTACATACCCATCATGTTTATGTTTACAAATCTGTGTCTCTGCTTGGAGCTTCAGTTTTTAATTCTTGAGTTCATTGATTTAATGCATAGAGCTAGGTAAATTACTGACTGATATCACTAGGAGTGATTCCTTGAAATAGCTAGCCTGGTGCCAAGTAACCAACTATTCAAATACAATATTAAAAATTCCTAGCCCTTTTAACTTAAGCCCCCCTGGATAAATGATGAATTTTTCCAATTTCGCATTCTCGGATATTTTCCTGAAGTGGAAATTTCTGTTTCGATTGTATGATTGACAAAGCAGTGTTTATTTGGCTTGCCAGTCCAGTTCCTTACTGACTGCTGCCATAATTCCTGTGCTGTAGTTGTGTGAGGAGAAGAGGTTAAGAGATAAAGAATGCATCTTTTTGTGTTTCGTTGTACGCATTCTAATGTTTGCTCCATTGATGCAGCAAATCTCCAACTTGAAACTGAGACAGTTTATGCCGACAAAATTTATCATAGCAATCCTTTTGGCACATATCCCTCTACTATCAGGTACAATTTCGTTTATTTAATTGCTTTATCCTTTTAGCACATTGCCTTCCATATAGATGTGTTTTCTTGCTTTCAGTGACGAGTTGAATTTTGTGTTTGTATATTCAGTTCTACGAATATGAAACTTTTGCCCTTCTAAGCCCTTAGATTTTGTCATTGACGGGAGAAAGAGTAATGAAATATTGAGTGCATGCGGATCTTTGTTCCTGCTAATTTCTTTTTCTGTTTTGTGGTGGGGTTTGGGCCATGGTCAACAATATCGCTTTAGGCAGGTTTTAATAGATATTATTAATTACAAGTAATGTATGGTTCGCCCTGCTATGTTATGTTATTTGGATTCTTGGAACTAGGCCTGCTGACGCTGAATCGCTGATACGTGTTGGACCTTAAGAGTGTGACACACTAACACGAGATATTTCAGAAAATGATGAGACATTTTGCTTACATGATCAAATTAATTTATTTTTATATTTTTCCATTTGCCTTCCTTTTTATTATTATGTATTGTAAACTAACAGAGCGCTGTTCTCCATTGTGGACTTGTGAGTTTATAAAATTATAGGATGGGTATTGCAGATTTTCCTATAGAATGCGTGTAGAAGATTCTGGGGAGTATGGTAAAAAATTATTCAATTTATATATGATAAACCATTTGTAATAGGAAATTAATCCTTTCCCTAAAAATTACGACTTGTTTTCTTGAATTTGTTATTAAAGATGATGATTGAATGGTAATATAATTAAAAATGAAACCAATATATTTCCCTAAAAGCCATAATGAGCATATCAGGTAAGGGAGAGTGTTAAACGGTAATGTTAGTAGTTAAATAGAAACCAAACTTTTACATGATAATTGTGGGACGATGCTACCTACTTTATTCTCCTGATTCTTTTTGAGAGTTGTTAGTATAGCCCAGGATTCCACATAAGAATTAGGTACTAGGGTCTTTGTGTATAATCTAAGAGCTTGTTCTTGGGACCTTTATGTAAAGGAGATTTAGATTGATGGGAGAATGCGTGGTGGAAATGTAAAAGAAGATTATTGGGAAGTGTGAAATTTGTTTTTTGTATTTGTGGTTGGTAGTATTGATTTGGTATGATAGATTTTTATTTTTACATAAAGCTCCGAAGAACAAGCTCTTAATTGTTTGAGCTTGTTGTACCGAAAACTTTAGTAGTCAAAATCAATTATGTATTTGGTCAAGCTTAACAATATTAGTTGAAGTTAATGTTAAAGCATCAAGAGGAGCGAAAGATAATCTTCAAGGGCCGCTTTCAATGTCGATCTGAAGACAAATGCTAAATAACAAATAAATTTAAGAGATTAGGGGTGGTTCTAAAATTATATCCTAAGGACTGAATACACAAATTGTCCTTCTTAACCTCGCAATACAGCAAGGAGTGCAAAATGGGGGATGTGGCGGCTTTATCGAGAAGCCAAGAACTGCTTGTAGATCTCCCCATTTTGCTCATTATTTCCCTCTTTCCTCTGTATATATTTCATTTTCTTCAATAAAGGAAATTAACACTGCAAATTGCAACTTTGCCGCCATCCAGAGGTAGGTAAGTTCAGACCCCCAACCCCCCACACAAAAAAAAAAGGGAGGAAGCGAAGCAGGAAAGAGTGAAATATTTGAATGTCAATCTCAGACCAAATCCGTTCAATAGTCTCTCTATTTCATTGATAAGAGAAAGGAAAAACGTTAATGGGGATTGGATTGATGATCAAATAGAATCCCAGATCGCGGCTCCCGTCTTCTTTAATGGGTAGAGCCCGAATAACTAAATAGCGCCAGTGAGGATGCCCATGCCCAGTAGCTTAATTTTCAGCTTCTTAACTGCGTGAGGGCTTCTTTGCTTCAATTGAGCAGCTGAACTGCCTGATCTGCATTTGTTTATTATTTTTCTTCTCTATTAGGGTTTAAATTGGGTTTTGAACCCTTTTTATTGTATTCCACGTCCAGTCACACTAGGTTACCAAAAGAAACTTCTTCCACATGCAAAATCATTCTTGCAAATTTAACATAAATGGCAAGAATAGACATGCTATTTAAAGCCTAAAGTTATAACGAAATTAAAACAAATAACGTTCAGCACTATTTTCCTCATTTGTCCTTTAGTTATCGTGTTTCCTTCTCTTGAAATTACTTGTCAGTGTCACATCATGTTGGAAAGGATGCACATGGCTGTGCCAGTGCCTCCTACTTTGTGCTTGTCATTGATCTTTTTAACTGCATATTGCCAGTAAATGTACTGTGCATTTGGTGGTAGAAAACCTAGAAAATATTTGTACCATCCATGTTGTGTTGTAGGCATTTTTAGCGACCTATAGGAGCTCGTATATGCCAGGTATCCTGCAACCAGTGGCCAAGTTGCGTCTGTGCTTCCGATCTGGCACAGACTGATGCCAGAGCTGTTGTGCATTTTAATTGTGGAACATCGATAGACACTTGTCTGCTGCACAAGCTAAGTAATCCTAGTTCATATTTTGAGTACCTGGTGCTTTCAATTAGACACTTAGCGTATGCCATGGAGCTTTTGTGGACATTCTTATTTCTGGGTGTCTCAAGGAGTAAATTTGTTAGTTGTGTTCTGCATTTGAGAATTATTATGTTGGTGATTTACTTCAAACTCCTGAATAATTTGATATTAATGGAATGTCCCATTTCTCATCGACTTTTTCGTTGTGTCTGCAGTTATCCAAGAGACGCCATGGAAGATAGTGTAATGCCTGCCTTGTGTTCGTATTCCCACAACACTGTCTTAGATGAATCAGAAGAACAATATCGTTTAACCAAAAAGTTTGCTTTCTATCTTCTTTCTTCCAAATCTAAAAAATTTGAATTGAAATCTAGGAATACAAAATTTCTTGTCTGGGTTGCTAATATGCAGTTGTTTTACAGACCGAGACTCAACGCTTATAGCTCAGTCGGAGAACGGATGAGATCTGACGGCGCTCCAAAAAAGAGGTCACCCACTGTCATTGTTTACCTTTCTTCTTACTCTTTTATAGAACAACCTTCATATTATGTGGTCAATGTTGATAGGGATAACGATTTGCATCGGTTACTTTTCATGCCAAATGGACTTCCAGATGGGACTGAATTGGCTTATTGTTCAAAAGGAAAGGTATTTTTTCACTTTGCACTGATGAGATGTTTTGATAGTCCTCTTTGTTCATTACTTGCGTTATGAAATCTTTTGCCAAATTTTTGAACAGAAGAGGATTCTTAGTGGTTACAAGCAAGGGAATGGTGTAGTCTGTAGTTGTTGTAATACTGAGGTAATTTCTCATAGCCAAATGCTAATATTTTCTCTTTCGTATAGCATACCAATTCAAGCAACAAATTCAGCCTGTTTGTTATATCTCCTTTCCTGTGCTGATCTGTTATCTCCTTTTTTTCCATACATTTGCAGATTAGTCCTTCCCAGTTTGAGGCACACGCTGGATGTGCTGCAAAACGTCAACCGTAAATAGTTTTCCAATAAGCTAAAATATTTCTTATATTTTAGTTTTAAGACGGGTGATCCTAAGTTTTCTGTTTCGTCCCAGATACCGTCATATTTATGCATCCAGTGGTAAGACACTTCATGAGTTAGCTTTGAAGTTGGCAAGGGGTGAAACTATTGCTGCAAGCAACCGTCATGATAAGTGCACTGTATGTGGTTTGGATGGAGGGGAACTTATTTTATGTAACACTTGCCCTCGTGCTTTTCATGAAGGTATTGTTCTTTAATTTATTTAATTTTGTTAAAGTTTTGTGGTTAAGTCAAGCTTTAATTGAACTGCGGATGCGGTTATGTGTTGCTATCTTTCCACTTTATATTATTGCATAAAACCCACTAATAAACAACTCGTCTTGGTAGTGAATATGTCAATGATAATGGTATATTCTCTGATCTCTCTAACAAGAGCTAAGTTTTTAGAAAAAAAGGTTATTCAACATGATAGGCAAACATCGTGAATTCCAGTCTCACTAACATCTATTTGAATTAACTCGTGCATGTGTCAAACTTCAAAGGGAAATGAAGAAATAGGTGGCTTGTAGAACACAAGATTTAGCTTGGCATTCTATTTTTAAATCAAAATTAGAACTAGTGGAACCAATTACATCCACAGATCTTATGGATCTGCATGTACTACACAAATCTCCATTACTTCCACTCGTCCTATTTTTATCTTTGCAGTGGAATTGACAATGCTTGTTTGCAAACGGTTGTTTGTAGAGGCACAATCTCACGTCTTTTAGTCGAGCAATGGTTGTTTGCCAAACAAGTTATGTTATTTATTTATTTGTGTGTGTGTGTGTGTGTGTGTGTGTGTGTGTGTAAGCCGTATGATTGGCCCTGAAGCAGAAGAGCCTTGGTGTCTCGTGAGATGTAAAGGCTAACCTTGGGACTAGCCCCACATCTTTACCAGGTTTGCTTTGAAAGGATGAGATGCCTGTTCATATAGATCTTAGACCAGTTTGAAGTTGGTTGCTATTGTAGTATGTAGTTGGTGAAATTCAACGCTTCTCTGGACAGGTTGATGAGATGCTATTACCTCCCAAGACTTTGTGTGTGTAATTGTCCAGTTATAGCATTCCATCTCCTTATTGAGGAATAAATTCGTTGTGGATTGTTTAAAGCAATAGATGATTACTATATCCCTTTTATCTTCTATTCGTGTTGTGGCCATCTTCTATCAACTGTCAAGACTTAATGCCTACTGAATTCATTTGATGCTTGTTGAAATAATTTATTGATACACATTTTGGTAATTCTCAAATACGTTTTATGCGTGTGATTTCATGATCAAGGGCAGGCTAATTTTGTTTACATTTTTAAGGACTTTCCACTTTTTTTTTTAGTTTAATCTCATGATTGATGACATCAAAGAAAATATTGGTGCAGCTTGTTTGGACGTAAAGTGTCATCCCACCAATGATTGGCACTGTCAGTTCTGCGATGACAAGTTTGGATCTTCACAAAGAATGGGTGTTGAATCAGGACCTATTATCCTTCGGCTGACGAAAGTTAAACTTCCAGAATATGAATCTGGTGGCTGTGTTATCTGCAGGTGTGTTTTGCTTGGTCTAATCCGTTTGTTAAATTGTATTGCTTTTGTTTTGATTCTTGTTTTACATGTCCATTTATATTAGGAAGTGATAAGCGGCTTGGATTTTCTTTTTTGAACTCACTGCACCTTCTACCTCACTAACTTTATTTGGCTGTTTATTCATTGAAATTTGTATGGATCTTTCATTTTGTTTGTCTTGATTTTTCCTTGTGTGGAAGGATTCACCTTCGAATAGATTTGTGTCTAGGCGGCTACTCTTGCTCTTCTGCATTTAGCATTCGTATATAGTATGTATGTCAATGACGAACACAATGGCTTTGCACTTGGTGAACGATGCATAAAAGTTACGATCATGAGGAATTTTTACCATGCATTGTCTTACATAATAACAAATAAAGCATGCTGACAAATTGGTTAGGTCATGGGATCTGTTCTGCATGTAGACATTGAATTCTACTGTGATATAAGTTCCTTATCTATGAGTTAATTGTAAGAGATCTGCTTTTTATCCTCATCTTTTGTCCACTAGGTAGAACATGGTTGATAAACACGCTCCTTTCTTTTTGGTTCTTTTTTATTATGCTTCAAATATCATTAAAAGCTGTAATCTTTGATGCACTCTAACTGAAATGGATCTATGATTATTTGATTATGTTTTGGTCGCTGATTTCATTTTGTCTCATGCTCAATAGGGCCCAGGACTTCAGTGCCGCGGATTTTGATGACCGAACTATGATACTCTGTGACCAAGTATGCAACACTTAGCTCTCTTTCTGGAGTTCATCATATTTTATCTCCATCACCACCACCTTGTCCTCTCTCAGGTGTTATAATGTATTAAATTTTCTCTCGTGCAGTGTGAGAAGGAATATCATGTTGGTTGCCTGCGTGAATCTGGAATGTGTGATCTGAAGGTAAGTTTGAAATGATTTTCTTTTCTATAGAGTACTATATCGCTGATCTTTTGTGATTAATTGATGTATTACCAATTTGGTACAGGAACTTCCCATGGATAAATGGTTTTGTTGTGATGCCTGCAATAAGATTCACATGGCACTTCAGAACTTCGGTTTTGGTGGACCTGAGCTGATACCAGCTCCTGTATTTGCTGCTTTAACTAAGAAGCATGCAAAGAGATGCACAAGTGATGAATGTAGAGATGATATTCAATGGCGAATACTGCGGGGAAAAAGCAGCGATCCGGAGCATAAGGCGCTGCTTGAACGTGCTGTAGAGATCTTCAGTGTAAGCGCTTCTTATCTCCTTTTGCAGGGTATCTTGTTCCCTTTGGTAACCGTCCTGGAATGTTTCATATGTAGATTATGATTGTAAAATTGTTATCTGATGCAGGTGGATGTAATTCTGTATTAATAATAGTCGAGTATGGCGCAGATTTTCAGTATTTAGTTCTATAAGCCAGCTGCATCTTTAAGCAATTAGAATTGCAGAAATCAAGAAATATTATGAACTCTGCTTATTGAAATCACTCAATTATTTAAGTAATGTGTTTTGCTGATTTGCCATTATTTGTGACAATTGCTGAAGCTAAAATGGGAAGAAGGCAATGTAGGTTGAGAATCTTGGCCTATCAAACTAGCGAAAATTTTTAATCCTGTTTGTCATAAGTGATAATAATTGGAGTGTATGTAAAATTTTTAGTAACCACAATAAACTCGCTATTGATTCGCTACATAATAGAGATGGAGAAGAGTGTGTAGGGAATATCTGAGTTGATCAAATCTGTTGTTTCATTTTCTGAAACAACAAAAGCTATCCGTGGTTTATATGGATTTTTACGCGTCTATTTTGTGAACCTGGACAACTGGCTTGCTTATTGCTTATTGGACTGTGGCTTGCTTATTTAGTTGAAACCCATATGTTAGAGGAGTTGTTTCCCTAGTTTAGGCTGCATCAAAGTATTCGTGTTATTCCTCGTGTCTCTCATATTTGGCGCCCCCCCCCTCAAAACCCCAAAAAAGGGGGGGTCCTCCTAACAATGGCAACACTGTTTACACCCTGGATAGCGTACTTCCTATGATAGTAGTCTTCTAATTTACTTTCATGTTCTATCCCTTGTTCAGGAGCGCTTTGATCCCATTACTGCTGCCATATCTGGGAAAGATCTCATTCCTATTATGGTGTACGGGTAAGTTGCCTCAATTTTGTCCTCTGCTGTTTAGTTTATTATCCTTATGTTGACTAGAAATAAGGTGATTGCTTGAACAAATTAGAATGTATTCTGCTATTGACTCTGAAATTGTTAAACATGTATAGGCTCTCTTTTGAACTGTGATGGTCTTTCATATTCTTCATCCAATTTTTTTAAAAATACAATCCAAAATTTGCAGGAGTAGCATCAATGGACAGGAATTTAGCGGAATGTACTGTGTTTTTTTAATTGTAAAGTAAGTCAATCCCTTGAAGGAAACTTATTTTGCTAATCGTCATTCATTTGTCCCAGCATTTTAGATTTGGTTTATTACCAAGTAAAAATTGGGTTTGATTGCATTCAGGTCAATAGTTGTATCAGCCTGTCTTCTCCGGATTTTTGGACGGGAGATAGCTGAGCTTCCTTTAGTTGCTACAAGTAGATCAAAACAGGGAAAAGTAAGTAGTTACTAGTTCAGATGGTTTTGTCCTTAAATTGGAGGAATAGTGATTTTGTCTAGCTATCAAGATTGACGATTTCCAGTTTGCTTTTTCGCCCCCCCCCCCCAACCAACCAGAAAAATAAAAAAACAACCAGGGGGCCCTTCTGGTTGTTGTCAAGGGGAGGAGGTGGAGGAAAAAAAGGGGTTTTTCCCCCGCCCCGGGGGGGGGGTGCTTTTCGTGAAGTATTCATCGTAATAGTTGGCCAATTCAGAAAACCTTGCTTCCAGTCACCATTAACTTGTGAAACTTTAATTGCTTAGGGCTATTTCCGAGCGTTGTTTTCATGCATCGAGAGGCTGCTTTCATCTTTGAGCGTCAAAACTCTGGTACTCCCTGCTGCCAAGGAAGCTGAATCCATGTG
>CAVNYN010192976.1:2958-38907 GCA_963692815.1 Nyctanthes arbor-tristis
AAATGGGTGGTGATGAAATTCAAAGCCATGTCTTTTTTCCTTGACTTTGATACTATAAGCTTCTTTCTTTGTAGTTTTTCTAAGAAGAGATTGTTTAGGAGAACGTGTTGTGCAAAACTATTAAGTGATTATAGAGAAATGAGAAAATAATTTTTTTAAAGGGGATTATGTGGTTGGAAATGGAGTTTCACTTGTTGACCAACTTTTTTATTTGTGTTTTTATTTTTTAAAAAGAATGTACAACGAAAAAGTCATATGTTAACCAAAATTATCTAAAAGCTTAAGCTATTTAAGAGCGACCATGTACGTTCATTGTGTCTTAAAAGTTTAAAACTCACATGGCTATATAGTTTTTTATAATCAGTAGCACTAAATCAATGATCCAATAAGCTAAAAAAGAAGCTATTTATAAGGCATTCAAAAACAAATTTTTTTTAGATGAACATAGATCAATAAAGAGGAAAATTTTGAAGCTCATTCATAGACTTCAGTAACTCTAACTCTTCTAAAGCAAAAAATTTCTCTTCATGATTTTCCAAGTTCGTTCTACAGTGATGTCAAGTCGACCCCTTTCTTTATTAAAAGAATGCTCACATACTAGGAAATGCATTAAGCAAAGAAACGTTGGGCCAAAAGTTAAAATAGAATTATATAGAAATAAGTGTAAAATTTTTATATCAAAGGCTTCCCATCAAGGTTAAAAATACTGTTTCAAATGTAGAGTAGAACTTAGAACCAAAGATGTCTTTCTGAAGGGAATAAAATAGCAATGAAGGCTATGCTATGAAAGCAAATTAATTCGGGAAACATGCCTGATAACAAAGCCATAGATTGATAAAGGAAAAAATTGTCCCTCTGCAAGTTAACCATCTCATCTGAAAAGCTTATGTTATTAGATAAGGCGACATGCATTCATATAAATCTTATCTTTAAAAAATCAAAAGGTTAGTTGTTGAAACATGAAAAAACAAGTTTTTGACATAAAACAAGAAAAGAAACTTGAACATGTTGATGCATTAATGTTAAAGGGCACAAAGCTGAAATTTATGATTTTGAACAATCTAGAAGATCCCTTCAACCACAATGCCATCAAGTAATAGATTTGTTGGTTGAGAAGGATGACTCATTTTCAAATTGTCACCTTAACTCAAACCAAAACATTCCAACATTATAGCCCAATGAATGACTAGAAATCAGTGGTGGAGAACTGTGTAAGAGTTATTGGTCCAACAAGAATGATGGGAGGAACAAACACAGATCAAGAGAAGTTCTAGGATTTGGCAATTAGTTGGAAATTTTATAATTATGCTTGAAATTGCAGAACTTCAGAAATATTCTTAATTAACAATGCCTTCAGCAAACAGAGTTAGTCTGACTACAAGAGGCAGAATTGTAAAGCATCAGGAAAATATAATTTATTTGTTGCCATATAAAAATTCGTATATTGAGAGAGCAAAAAAAAAAAAAAAAGAAATTCAGCTTTTTCTGAAGAAAATGACGGAAAAAAATTGCATCTTTGTTGTTTTCGTTTAGGCTTCATCCATCTACGAGTGATTGTTGAGTTCAAAATTACTTGAAGAAGTAAATCAGAAAGGACAGAGATAGCGGATCAAATATCAATATCTCAATCATCTGCGCATAATTATCAGCAATTTTTGTGTTTGTTTTATATGATTTCCTAAAACTTACATAGAATAAATGCACAAAAAATAGGAAGATACCGATTCACAGCATTACTTCAAAAATCAATTGTGGTATGAGAATAATTGTCATAAAATGTAGCAATATACATGCACTAAAGTTTTCTGTTCCGTTAATAGAAATAAAGTCAGCAAGTATCAAAATGTATTATAAAAATAGTCACCTGTGTTATAGGCTGATGAGGACCTCCTCTTTCACCATATTCACGACTTTCCACATAAGCTACAAAAGAACTAAATGTATTAAAAGGAAGGAATTGCCACACTTATACAAACTTTTTTAGACTGTTTGAAGTACATTTTATTTGCTTATAACACTATGTCATTATACTCACCATCACCAACATTCACATCCAGAGGAGGCCTTTGATTCAACCAAGGTGAAGGTGGTTGCTGCATGAGCAGAATATGAAATCTCAGTTCTAGCAAAGATCCTAGAAGACAAGTTCTATGCAGAATGTTTTATCTGCTCACTTCGAAGCAAGAAAGTAGCAACAGTCAAGATGATATGAATTTTGAGAATAAGATATGACAAACAATAAATAGAATTTTCTGCAGAATGAATCCTCAAGTAAAGGATTTTACCATATAAGGGCTAGGTTTTCCTGCTCCACATTTCATCTCTGGAAGCCCAACATTATCATTAGCAGATGAATAATCATTAGGGGTTATTGGGGTACCTCCAGTGGAGATGTTATACAAGTTACTGTTCTCAGCCGTTCCAGGGAGAGGAGTCTGGGCTATTCTTGGCAAAGGCGTTCGCATGCTTCCAGGTAAGGGGGTTTGCATAGGTGTGTGCAATGGAGTCTGCACTGGGAAATAATAAAATTATGAACTTTATTTTATTATGTTTACTGTTTAATACAATTATTAATGTTGCCTTCAACTTTTACCATTTGCTGACGTGAAATGGGAAAACCGAAAGCTCACCGGGGGAAAGAGTAAATCTGCAGTAGGAGTTTCATACTCTTCTGTGCCTTCATATGGCACATTCAGGTCATGCACAGGATTTGGAGTAACTGGACCCCCTGATGGGGCCTTTTGCATGGTAGACATATCAATCGGGCCCAATATTGCCCCGGCTTGCATCATCTTCAATTCCCATAACTAAAAATCCAACATAAGCATACACCAAGGTCAAAATTTCACCTCTACTTATCAGGAATTACGAAAAGCTAAACCAATCAGATGCATCCCACAAATCATTTGAAGAATACTGATCCAAATTCATGCTATCAATAGCAAATATCTCACTAAAGACAGACTCAGAATATCCCATATGCATTCCATTCAGGGGAAAGTTAAAAATGAATCACAGAAAAACATACATACAAATGCAAATAAGAAATAAAGAAGGGGAAAGCTATTACTCCTTGGAGTTCATTGAGCACGCTATCTCCAGGACCTCCATTGTTGATGAACTCTTCCCGAACCTTGTTGTTGACGTCCTCTATAACGCGCACATAAACATTACATGTTGTGGAGCTCGTCATGTCTTGAAATTTTCTGGAAATCGGAAAACCGAAATTCGAGAAAAGAAAAAGGAAATTGTACACAAATCTTATTGCTCAAATCGAATGAAATACTGGAAATGGTCGGCGTACGGTTTGAAAGTGAGTCTCGCAGAGACAGAGAAGAAAGGGCACCAAGAGGCAGCCGGAGAGAGACGGAGAGGATGAAACAGAAGTGCCGCAATAGAAATAGGAATAAAGAATGAAATATAAATAGGTTTGCATCCATTTATGTGAGCTGCTCCACGTGGCGTGACCTCTAAAGTCTGAATTTTTTTTTTTTAGAATAAGTGGTTGACATTGATTTATAATGAAAAATTATAATGAGATAAAATGAGTGGTGTAAATTTAATGTTTAAAATTTTTTATTATAAATGAGCAGTTATCAAATCAAAGTATGATCAAATCAGTAGTAGATGAAATTATAAAAAAAATTGATAAAGAGAATCAAACAAACTCTGAGTCTGATTTCCTTTGAGAATTCCTATAATTTTCAAAAATTAAATAAATAAAAATGGCCAAATTGCATGAAATGTTCTCATTCTATATGAAATTTCTCAATTTGGTTCCCATTCTTTCATAACCTCTAACGTCCTAAACCTTTTAGAAATCACTCACTACTAGCTAGTTGATGCATGGCCGAATTTTATTTGTAAAGTAAAGTATAACATAATTATTTTGTCGAGATTACTACAAACTTCAAAAAAACTTCTTATACATAATGTTTGTCGTCTTATTAGTTAGCTTTCCATCCTTATCACATATCACTATATCTAGACCAGCACGTTTCGTAACTCTAGAAACTGCTATATACAACAGGTTATGACTGGACACTAATTCTTTAAGGAATAGTCCCACATTGAAAAGCCATTGACCTTGACTATTATTGATGGTCCCAGCATACGAACGGAAACTGCTTTCGTTCAAACTTGAAATGTAATCTCATGTTCGATGGAGTCAATGACATCCATGCTATAATTGTTTTGTCCCCAGCATTGCTTTTCGATAGAGTTTTCTCTTCTAGAATAAGTTGCCCAAGCTTTGTAATGATTAGTCTCATTCAATTACATGATCCTACATCTTGGTCAATGTTTCTAAACAGCATCGCGAGAACACAGACCCTTAGCGTCAACTTGTGGCTACACACACATCAAGAGTTGATATCATTCAAGATTTGCGTAGAGTTAATCTCTTCGAACAAATATGTACTTTTCTTTGCCTGTTACAAAATATTTGAACTCAAATAAGTCATTCTCTCAACATGATTGATCGTAACCATGTCCCCGTTTATGGTTTGCACAACATAAGTGTCGAGGCAAGTATAACTATCCCTTAAAAGTACGAGATATATCATTGAAGTTCCCTGAAAACAATGATATTTTGAACAATCTATCGGACCCAAATATCCGAAACATCTACCAGAAAGTCATTTGGCATATGTATTATTGCATGACCATCATTATATGGAGCACTTATATAAGTTTTTTGTCTTTTAATTTTTGTTCTGGGATTTTAGCAAATATTTACATGTGCAGAATTACATATGGATTTAAACTTGATCATTGTTGATCATTTGCATTTAATATTACGTGTGTTCTTATTTATTACTTTCTCTGGAAATTCTGATTAACAAACGTTGTATATTTTATTTTCGCAGGTGATTATACATTGAGGAGAATTCCAAAGGTCTCTGTTTTGAATAGAATAATACTATTTATCTAGATTGTAGATGCATTTTCTCATTGGATATTGATGGGTGAATGCTTCTATGTATTTATGATTATCCACTCATCCTCTATGATAAAAATGTCAACCAGACTAGAGACCTGGTTAAATAGCACTACTCTTTTGAATATGATAAATGTAAGATTTTTTATTCATCTAATATTGTTTGACGGATTTACTTTAATTCCTCAAGTTTTATATATTTTGGTTAGTTAAAGGGTGACCTTTTTTTAAAAAAAAAAAAATATATTAGAAATGGGATCGTCAAGGAGGAGAATTGAACCCTTGAACAAAAGTGTCTTGACAGTTAAAGAGTAAGTTGGTGATAGCACAATCTTTTAATTCATTTCTAATATAATATGGTAGCAATGCACATAGTAAGGGTAATACGCCAGTTGTAGTCCAAACTTGAATGCATAAGATGATGAACAAATTCAATGGGTCGAAAAGGGAGGGGGCCGATATTGCTAGCGGATCGACTTCAAAGCGGCGTGGAGGAAATCGTGAAATCTAGACGCCATAAATGGTGGATAGGCGAGAGACGGAAATGGTGAACTTCAACATGCTGGAAATGGTTGCACCGCCGTTAGGTCAAATCGCCTCGGTCTTTGGGAGTAAAAGTAAAAAAATTGAATTTGGGGATTTACAGTATGTTGAGTTATACACATGCTATTTTTAAATTTTGAATTTGATTGGAATAGGCGTCGGCTCCTCAAACCAACGCCCATTGTCATAAAATAGGCATTGGTTCCTTGAGGAACTGACGCATATTGTTTAGCGAGTGTATATACACATCAGTTTCTACTGGAAACCGACATGTATTGCTTTGTCGAAATTTTCAAAAATGCCACAGTCATTTCTGTGCTCGTCGCTTTTTGAACAAATTGATGTGTATTCCCCTCCCCCCTTTTTTGGGGTCTACTCTATTGCAATGAATAGTTGTGGTTGTCACCAAAGCTATATTGCTTTTGGGGAATTCTAGGTGCATCTACAAAGGAGAAGTGAGTATTAATAATGATTCAGTGAAAACATATTGTTTAAAGAATTTGGGTCTACTTTCCTATAGAGGAATATGGTTTATATGAACATTCACATTTGGAATGAGAGTAGTCTTTTCGTAGTACTAGGACAAAGTATACATAAGCCTGCTTAGTTGGAGTTTTCTAGGCCAAATATTATAACATCTTCGGGGTGACTGCACATAGTATATTGCTTGGTGGTAAGACCTCATCTTTTAAGATTTTTTGGAGATTCATATGGTAGAATCTTTTATTGCCAAATGATATTGAATAGGCATCTATCTAATGAAAACTAATTTTGATCTAGTGTCAGCAGTATTGGCACCATATGTGAAAAAAACCAATAATGGTTTCATAGAAACTAAATAGTTGTTTCATAGAAACCATTGATGATTTCTTTCACATAATGTAGTTGTCTAGCGCCATAAGCGCGCCTAATATATGGTGCTAGAAAGCTCCTCTCATGAATCTGGAGAACTAGCCATGGGGCCTTAATTAATGGACTTTGTGATTTTGAGTTTTCATTTCAAATTTCAATAGCCATGTAAAGCTTTCAAATCATATTATATGAGGGATTCACACTATACTTGTTAAAAGTTGACCCCAATTATCCAAGAATTTCCCAGGTCCCAATTGAACCAAACAATCAGTGAACAAAGAAAGTAAGAAAGTAATGAACACACAATTTTGGATTTTGGCCCGAAAGCCCCAGAGAGATACATGACGCCAAATTAATAGAGTCACTACGTCCTTCCTTTGAAGCTCCACCTATATGGATATGCTTCAAAGATCTTCCTTAAACCAGATGGAAGATTACAAAAGATTTTTGTGAAAAATTACACACACCACAAAGAAGAAATCTCACAATAGATCCTTAATTATCTAAGGATATCTCTCTCACAAGATCTCTCAAACCCTCCATACAAACTTACATAGAGATTACACCTTGAAAGGAATTACAGAGAGAAAACGAGAATCAAACCCTCGATCTAATTTTTGGGAACAGTACTCTTAACCCCAACTGATCGGTTACTCAGATATATATACACCTTTAGATGTACGGCTATGTTAAAGATGCTTAGTCAATGGCTGTGACGCTCTTCCGATCTATAACATCCTTTTATTAACACTTTGGCTTGTTTAAAACTTGAAAACCACGCTTTCTCGCTTTTGTTACCAAACGCCTCCTCTTGTGCAAATTCACTCTTTAAGAGTTTATTCGAAAATGTGGCGCCTAATTAATTTGATCTCTATATAGTAGGCAATAATAAAAAAGACAATGCAGTCTGGAATTCTCTTTCTCTAATCAGAAACTAAAGGTATTGGTGTCAGTTTGAACTGCCAATTTTACAACTGGAAATTTGAATCAGTAATTTATGAATGTTTAGCAAAGCGCTAATAATTTAACAATACTAGAATACTTTTTGGATGGGATGGTAAAGTAAATTTTTTCTTGTACGTATAATATGATTAAATTGCAATAAGATTTTACTGCTTTACATGGTAAAAACTTTTTCTTTCGCGGTGTTTAAGCATGGTTACAATGTTCACAGAGATAGATTTAATTTTTCATGATATCTGCATTTCCTTTCATGTTTCTTGTGTTTATTTGTATTACACGTTATCAGCACGAGAAGCTTGGAAAATTTTTTCCTTTAAATATTATCTAAAAGTTTTACTTCATCCATGGCTTCGAGTTTTGAGAATTCTTTTACAAGCAATTGAGAAAATTCGTGGTAGCCTTCTTTTTTTGCTTCAGGCATCTGCCACCGTTTCCTTATATTGATCTTGTCTTTTCCTTATTTTTCTTTTATTGCATAAAGGATTGATATATTATGCATCATAGATTTTTGGTTATCATATTTAGATACGTATTATTAGTGTTTACGTATTTCCGACGACTTCAATTCATATTTAACGTGAATGTTAATCCATGTTTAATAAATCGTCTAATCAACTTATTCTGGTTTCCTGAAAAAACACGATCGTTAAAAAATCTATCAATAATCCTGAAGATTATTGTGATTTAGATGTTATTTTTGTGATTGATCAGGAATCACAATTTATGCTCTATATTTTAGAAGAATATGATTGGCTCCTGAAAAGTCTTAGAATATATTATTCTTGTGATTTCTGAAGAATCACTAATTACATCTCACTTTCCACACGAATATGATTGGCTTTAGAAAAGCTATATAAGATTTTCAATAATTCCTGAAGAAACACGATTCTACAATTCTTATAATATTCCTAAAGATTATTAAAATTAATACGTTGTGATTCCTGTAGAACACAATATGATTTCATCATATTCTAATTGAATATGGTATGCTTCTGAAAAGAACAAAATATAAAATTTAGATCTATGTTTTCTTGAAGAAAAACACAGTAAATAAATATTCCGGAAAAATATTTCATATTGCTAATTACGAAGCAACTATTTCCTTTTATTTTTCATTATATGCATTATTTATTTATTATTTAATTATTGACTTTTAGTTAATTACTTTAGTTATATTAAATAAGTTGTTGCTCTTGAAGTAGTACAACTAATTGTAATATTCTGAATAATGATACATGCTCCTGAAGAGCAATTTATATTGGATCTAATGATCTAATTTATTTGGTAATTCAATATTCCTGAAGAATATTGATCTATTGCTCTTTAAGTAACAATAACCTAAATTAATTCCAAAAATATAATTTACTATGCTCATCAGGTAGCATATGTCTTGATAGTATATAGATATTGGTTATATGTGAAACTATACTCCCTGATGGAGAGTATAAATACTCATGTCATGTTGATATCGAATTTATGACTTTACTTATCATAAAGTTATACAAAGAGTCAATATCACTAAATTTTAGTTAGTTTTAAGTGACATATCGCCAAGAATTATTTGTCATGGGCCATTGATGTTATAGTACATCAAATCTCAAGTAGTTTGGGTAAGATAATAAAAGAAGGAAACATATCTAAGCACAGTGTAAAATCACTTAGTTTCCTTCGTTATCACCTCCACGATAACTTGAAAGTTGAGCACCTTACCATCAAAGATCCACATGATTTGTGAAAAATCATGAGTTACGCCCAACTGGTTTCATTGCATTGCCTAAAGCAAATGCAACATCTCATCATAAACCATGGGTGAAGATGTGGAAAACTCATGAACAAAGCTCTAATAGTTGATGCATAAAAGCATCCAATAATGATAGCTCATCTAAAAGGGAGCATGAAAGTGCATTGAGCACGTATTTGTCGTATGGCAAAATACTTCGTGGATCTCTAACTAGTAGTCAATCAAGGGAAAATGGAAAGTGGAATCTAAACTCCTTAATTATGATGGTCAAACAGTGACTCACTTTGATGTTTCTGATTTCTTTGCCAATCTAGAAGGGAATATCGGTAATCTGATTGGTAGTTAATCATAATAAATTGTTCTAGTTGTTAGTGCAACTACGCATGCCATTATTCAAGACAAAGTACTTTCTGAATTAATATTAGCTGAAAATAATATTAATACTATATCAAGTGCATCGAGTATCATTAAAAACTCTAGAAGAGCTTGTATTATTTTGACAAACAATACTAAATTGTACATTGATGATGCACTTTAGCAAATCAAGATAAATTTGCTGATTTTTAAATATATCCAATGGATACTACGTTGAGAAAATGCAAAAAGATATTAATATTTCTGCATGAATTCCTTTTTATATGGCGGAAAACAGATAAATGAAAAATTTTTGGCAGTACCATGTGGAATGTATTATACATTCACAAAAGCAATTGAGACAAAACACGTTACGAATCTGAAGTTCATTGACTGAAAGAACTTTATACATTGGCATGATATGTTTAGGTATATATGTGTAATTATGATACGTCAGATAATTCACATGGGACTAATATAAAGAACCCGAACATTCTTTTAGCAAATGATCTCCCATGTGTTGCTTGTACGCAAGGCAAGTTAATATTAAACTTTCAGTATGAAGGTTAATATTGAATTTCCAATTTTCTTGGAAAGGATTCACGAAGATGTATGTGGACCAATATACCCACGATGTGGACCTTTTTATTACGCTATGGTATTAATTGATGCGTCTACCAGATGGTCCCATGTTCGCTTGCTTTCTACTTGAAATGCAGTGTTTGTTAGACTACTTGCTAGATAGAATAAAACTAAAAAACCCAATTCCGCAGTCAAGAAAATTCGTCTAATGCTGGCGAGTTTTGATCTCAAGTCTTCAATGATTATTGCATGGCAATCGAAATTGAGGTTCTACCTTTAGTTGCTCATGTCTACACTCAAAATAGTTTAGCATAATTATTTATTAAATGTCTTCAATTAATTGTTAGAACATTGTCCATAAAAACAAAACACCCAACTTCTATTTGGGATTATGCCATATTATGCTGTAATGATGGTTCGTATAAATCATATATCATCAGTATTCTCCCTTACAACATGTCTTTGGTTGAGAACCTGATGTCTGTTGCTTAAAAAATTTTGGTTGTGTTGTTCAAATACATTACTTGTTATATTGGACAAGAAGTTTAATATTATGAAATTTTATTATTTGGCATGACCAGTTAGACCAGCCCGATTTATTGATAATAAGAATTATCGAGAATCAGCGAATAATAGAAGCTTCTTCCATTTAAAAGAATTCTCGTGTGCTGTTAGTTCTTAGGCAATTTGATTATTAATAATCACTAGCTATTTGGAATTGAGTTCTAAAAATATTTGGAAAATATTCAAGGTGAAACATGTGGGTCCACTCACCCTGCATGTGGACCTTTTAAATTATTTATGAATTTGGATCTACTAGAGGTCACATGTCAAACTCATAACCATAAGTTTGTGAGAATATTTGCTCAATTGATTGATTATGAGCAAAAGTTTCAGATATCATAAACGACATATTTTGCTAGTGAATTTTATCCCAAAAGTCATTAATTATTCATATTAATGGTTAGGATATTAATTGTCTATGGTTAGCAAAATAATATTATACGCCTCAAGTTATTTGCTACACCATAATTAAGAACAAATCATTTGTATTTAAGTGATATTTATCTTTCACTTGCAGTAATATTCTTACATAACATGCCAATAGAGTATATGAAACCCCTTATATTTGGCTTATAGTTAGAAGCCTCCATCTAAAGTTGATAAGTGTGATATGTATAGTCGCCACACCATAAAAGCTAAGATGGATATTATTATAATGTTAAGAATACGAATTAGATTTTTATCCCTTTTTGTATACTTCCTCCATGAAGAATGGTATAGTATATCATGTTTTTCTGACTATTAAATTAAATAGTTTTCTCATCATTAAAGGGAGAAATTGATAGTTGGTAACAAGTATATGAAAGGCGTAATTGAAATTCTCGCATGTATAATGCAAACTTGAAGTTTGCAATATAGTACGCATTTCAGATTACTAACTGTATAGCTTCGAATAGATATACCAAGTTAAATGCACCAACTTGGACTGATATAAAATTCTATAAGAGGATTTGGGATATTAATGGCATGCCTGAAGCATGACGTGGTCGATTTCAAAATAAATATCCATAGAGAGAATATGGAGCAGATATTTGTGATGGTCTTATATCTTGAGGCATATATACTCCAAAAGAGTATATAGACATAACTAATTAAAAAGTATCTAAAGAGACTTAGGTACCTAAAATTACTGGAATAAAGAGGTTTCGATAAGTTATGTCTATACTGAGATATGATGAAATCAACAAGAAATAATAGTCGACTACACATTCTCATGAGCTCAATAAATAGTGAGGATGATGAATCAATTTCATCAAAATTATTGACATTGAATATTGGCCAAGATGGAAAGACACTTCTACAGATTGTTATAATATGAATAATATAATGATAATATTTATGCTAAAAGAGCACTAAATAGTGGTCGATGTTATTAAAACATGAAGTTTCACTCGACTGACAATATATGAAAATATATCATGTGATAAAATCCATAATGAATTGGTATGCTTGAATGGGGATATAAAGAACTAAAAGTTCTTTTATACATTGTCAATTAATAGGAGGGAGATAAGCGTTATACTTTTTTTTCCTTAACTAAGGTTTTGTCCCAATGGGTTTTCCTATCAAGGTTTTTAACAAGGCAACATCAATAACGTATCCAAAGAATAATGTACTCTTTTTTCCTTCACTTGGATTTTTCCCACTATGTTTTTTCCTTGTAAAGTTTTAACGAGACATATTTTTTGTATAATAAATGTCTGTGACATATATGATAATGACTCTCAACATAAAACTCTTGAAGATTTGATACTATTTGAAGCAGAATATATTTCAAAGTATTGAAGATATTGGAGAGATATGGAAAGCTAAACACAAGAACCATTGTTGGCTGAAATCAGGAAAGCAGATGTACTCTTTTTTCTTCGATCAGTTTTTGTCCCACTGGATTTTTCTGGCAAGGTTTTAATGAGACAACACTTAGATACTCCAAAGTTGATCAGAATTAATTGTATTCTTTTTCCTTGGTTTGATAGATTTTTCCCATTGGGTTTTTCCCAAACAAGATTTTTGATGAGACAATTATTATATATAATACTCATTCAATGGTGAGTGTTGTAAATAATTATTGTATTTTGAATAACTATTGTACGTCTGAAATCCTAGACTTGTACCTATAAATAAGTTACTTTGGTTGTCATAATGATATACAATTCATGAGTTTTCTCTTCAACTTTTCTATATTTCTCTTCTATTTTCTTTCTAGTTTATAACAATATATATAGAAGCAAAATAGTTTGCGGTGCAGTTGTACTACAATTTTCCGCCAAAACTGCATTTTGGAGGATATTTTAGACTTTTCAGGTTCATTGCTGTAATCCTTGCGGTCATCTATTGTAACGCCCTGAGTTCTAAGCAACCGAGACGCTATCAAATCCATTCTATGTCTTCATAAAACCCGGAAAAAAGGTCGTTTGTTAAAAATAAGTGCAGAAAAATTTTCTTTGTTTAGAATAAACAACATAATATTTCTTGAATACCAAAGTTCACTAATCTTAAATAAATTCATTGTCAACATTAATAGAATATTTAAACTTTGGGAAAATAATATTGTCAATAATAACAAGAAACATTGCTAATTAAACATTTATTTATTTTCTCTCTTTCAATTGCTATCCACTCGAGTCGCTCGCAGCTCCGGGACCTGAAATGTTTTGAAATAAAGGGTGAATGTTTCAAAGAAACACTCAGCAAATTCCTGCACACTAACTTTAAAACATGCAATACATATTACGCCATTTAAACACATGTACACATGTAAATTATGTATGTGTGCTTGTTTTTTAACAATCTAATTGTCTATGTCTGTGGGCCAGTCAAAATGACAAGCTAAGTCTGTGGGCTCTTGGTAAGGTGAGCTAAGTCTATGGGCTCCCGATTAAGGTGAGCTAATTATGCGTATACTTTTCATGTTTCCATAAATCACATACAGCATATGCATAAACACATAATATGTAATTGCATCATATTCTTTCATATATGTGCGCATATAACTTTGAAAATAATTTCGAATAAGGAATCTACCTTAATTTGTTTTCCTTTTTGAGTTTGAGCTTACAGACAATCAATTATGTGTCAAGTCATGCGCCTTGTCTATCAAATAAATAATACAAGTTAGAAATTTTTGAAAATATTTAAAACTAAATAAAAGTATGAATTTAAGTAGTGGACTTTAAAAGTTTTTGGATTAAAATATAAACTTTGGAAACTCTAGGGCTAAAATAGAGTTTTTTAAAACTTTGAGGACTAAAATGGATAAAACTAAAACTTTGAAACCAACATAAGCCTCAATAAAAGCTCAGGGTCTAAAATAAAGGTAATGAAACTGAAATGAATAAATTGGAAACATGGTGACTGAAAAGAACTCAACAATAAATTAAGGGGCTAAAATCAGGTAAGGCCAAACTGTGGGGACTCTTTTGCTTTAATCTGAGACTTCTTGATTAACATAAACAGCAATAAAACATGGGGCTGAAATTTTGGCTCTTGAAATGTTAAGGATCGAATTGAATGCATATCAAACAAGGGGACTTCAGTCAAAGGAGGGTTTAATTAAAATCCCTAAATGTTTGGTAAGTAGTTGGATTATAGTATGTGACGTCGTATCATTTTATTGGTTATTTTGTATAAAAAGTTAACAATTGCGACTTGATTTTTACTTTTTAACTTTTTGAAAAAAGTTAAACCACTGAAATAATGCCGTGTAGTATATTATAATCCAGATTATAATTTGGATGAGTTGCCAAAAGCATTGATAATTTTTTGAGTAATTCTATTTAGTACCACGGGTACTTGGCACTATATCAAGGTGGCACTAAATAATAAGTTGAATTAAGTGGATCATTTATTTATTCATTTCATTTCACTTATCATTTAATGACACATTGAATGCCACATAGACTGGTGCAAAGCACTACTGGTGCTACATAGCATTATTCTAATTTTTTTGCCCCAAATCAGATTGAACAGAGAGCAGAGAATGAGAGATAGGGCAATGGGTTTGAGCAGGGCAGAGGCGTCGGAATTTCGGAGCTGGGTTCTCGAGTTCAAGCTTTGGGTTCGAGGAGTTTCGCGAATGGAGCTCGATTTCCGGCCAAGAATGGAGGTTCGATTTGGGTTCGAACAAGGAATCGAAGGCTGAACTTTGTGAAAGTGGTTTGATATTTATGGCAAGGTAATTCATAGTATTATGGGCTTCTATTTTGGGTTTTGTTAGTGGCAGCAATTGGAGAAAGGAGATGGCTATGGCGGCGACATTGGCCAAGGTGGCGGTAAACAGCCGGCGGCTTCTTTGCTTTGTTTCTCTCTCTGTGTGTATATATATATATATTTTTAATTGGGTTGCTGTGGGAGATGAAGGGACAATGGTGATGGCTGGAATTGGGGCGAGGAATGTTGGCTGGTTCTCGGGGTGATTCGAAGAGCAGTAGTGTATTTATGTGTGCTCGTTTACCTATGTGTATATACCTTTGGAGACGAAAACCGGTTGAAAAGTGTAATAAGAATTTCAGAGTGTAAACTGCATGTAATGTTTCTTGCGGTGTGTGTTGCTGAGTTTGGTGTAATGTTTGAATGTATAGTGTAGTAAGAATTTTTCTGAATGTTTCTTACTGAATTGCTGAAAGTTGAGGTGTGTGAAATTTACTAAAAGGAACTGGGCTGTGAATGTAATTGTGTGAATGTAGAATATGTGCTGTGAATGTAGTTGTGTGAATGTACTGCTACTGTGGGTATGTGCTTGTAAATGCTGAATACTTTGTGCTGTAAATATGAGATTTCTGGGGAAGGTGGAACAGAATGTGGAGAGTGGTGGGAGGATTTGGGTTGTAGAAAATCTGTGTAATTGAACGTTGGCAACTGATTTAGGGTATAAGGGAGTATTATGGTTACAACGTTAATATCAGTTAGCCAAAATCTCACGGGATTCAATAGGAGACAAGTGGGTTGAATATGTCTTTAGGTTGTGCTTAGCTTCGCTTAAATTCAAATTTAAACCTTTAAATTGGGTTTTAAAGGTCTATTGGACTTAGATAATTAAAGGGCTTGGATTAAAATAAATAGGAACTTGGGCTTGAAATATAAATGGAAATGCAATTCCGGTTTTGTATGGATAATGGGCTTGATGTACTAAACTTGAGCTTGGAAATAAAAATAACACTAAAACTTGGGCTTAAAAGAATGGGTATTGGATTTGAAATAAATAAGAACTTGGGCTTGGAATCTAAGAGAAAATAAAATTTATGCTTAAATAAATGAATAATAAGATTAGAATTAGAATCTGCCCAAATAGATTCATAGGAACATGTTAACAAAAATTTAGGGCTTAAATATAAATTTTTGAACTTTGAATTGAAAGTTGGATCATTAATTAATCCAATAGAAAATTGGACGTCATACGTCAATTATTGAAAATATTAAATAATTGGGTCGAGCAATAAATCGAATTAATTATAAACTCACATTTTTCTTTAAAATAAAATTAGACGAGCGACGTAAATTCTTTAAACTTTTATCGTGACCAACTATGAGATAACGGATTAGAGTGGTAGCGACATGCTAAAATTCTTTTAAAGTCGTTAAAATAGAAATTTTTAATTAAGAAAATTTCGGTCGCTCCATCTATATCTTTGCTATTCTGATTTAAATTGATTTGATTAGATTTAATTGTTCTAATTTCAATTTTCCCTTATCTTTTTCTATCTTCAAGACGAGATTTTGTTTTGTGATAATCTGGCTTCATTTAAAATGCTGATTGAAATTTTTTATATAGGAAAAATGTCCGAGATTGGGAGGACTCCTTGTTTCACCAATTTTTATATTAGTTTTTTTTTCTGATTTTAATATCTTATGTTGTCTTTTATTATTCTTTTGTTTTTCTTTTAGTTATTTTACTAAATATTTTAATTCGCCAAAATATAACATTATAATTTAAGCAGTTCAAATTCAATCATTAAAGAGAAATCTTGTTTAAAGAGAAATCTTTAAAAACAAAGGGATCAAGTTATATATATGAAATTAAATTGCTTACCCTGATTCTAAATATGAATAAGTTTTTATATATTTATATTTACTGATTGATCACTTGATATGTTTATATATATATATATATATATATAAACTTTATTATATTAAAAAACTTAAATTAGGAATGTAAAATATCCATTAAAAGTATTTGGATTGTGAAACTAAATCAATAAATGGGGGTATTATTTATATAATTATAGTTTACTTTTTTAAATCATTTTTAATTGCTTTTGTGGTCTACTTGAGTTATATTTTATTAGTTAACTATCATATTAAATAAATTTTTATCAGATAAATGTTGGAAATAATCTAGATAATTCTTACGGATTATCAATAATCTTATTATTTGTCAAACGTAATTAGTTTATTTTAGATAAGTGCTTTCATCTTCTTGTTATAACTGCTTATTTTGAAAACTTTTTTTAAAAAATTAGACTGATTTATACCAAAGTGCATGTTAGGTTATTTATTTTGTAATTATTTATTCTCACTATGTGGACTTTATTTACATATTTCAGAATATTCTAATATATTCACTCAATAAATAGATAAAATACTTTCTGGTAAATGGTTTACAATTAACATTTTAAAGTTTATAAAATATTTATTATAATATAGCTACTAAGTAAAATAAAATACTTTATTTCCTGAAGTCACGTAATTACATTTCATATTCAGTTTAATATAACAAGTATTAGTAATGACAAGATAACAAAATATTGTGGTTAACAAGTGTCTATAAACATATGTTATTCAATCTTACATATTAACTATTTAATACAATTCGTTTTGATATTACCGTATAATGTACGGGTGAAAATCTAGTAAAATATTACATAACAATAAATACGTTATTTTGTTGATGTATATTTATTTTGTATTGTGTTTCTTTATTTTATTGGAATATTTTTATAATAATTTTAAAGTAGTGCATTTGATAAAGTGACCTTCCGGTGTTCTACAGGTTTGAGAATCTAGTCTTTTAATTTTATGTTAACTTGCCAAAAAGAGTCTAACTAATAATAATGATTTTTTTAATTTATATATATATATTATGGAAAATTTTTAAGTACTTTCCGGAAGTGCTGTTATAGCACTTCCTACCCCATGTGGCATGCATTGATGTATGCCACGAGGAATTGAAATACACATGGCATGCTTCAATGCATGCCACATGGGGTAGCAAGTGCTGTAACAGGACTTTCGGGAAGTATACACGGGACATGTATCAATGCATGCCACATGGGGTAGGAAGTACTGTAACAGCACTTTCGGGAAGTGCTTGATCATTTTCATATATATTATATACACACACTAATTTTTCAAACTTCTATGTCTAGCGTTAGAAATCCTATGACACACATAATAATTTTTCGTATATAGATTAGGCAAATGTACTGGGCCCATGCGACCATGTGTATATAAAACGAACATATATCTGTGAAGTGCTATTTGTACACATCTACAAAATTACATATAACCATGCAAGTTATCCTTTCGAGGAAGATGGTGTAAGGGAGATTTAAGTAATAAAGGGGAGAATGTACAAATTTTGTACATAAAGAATATAAAAATAGCATTACTTAATATCTTAAGCATATCATGGAGAAGAAATTATCATCAAGTGACAATTCACAATTGGTATAGCTATAAAGTTATATAAGAATCATCATCTACCCACAATGAGAGTGGTAAAAAAAAAAAAATGTCCACCTTGAGTGATATTTTGCATAATATCCATAATGTGGTGAATTAATAGGCCCTTTATAAGTGATCTGTTGAATTGTTAAGGCTATTTGATCTAAAAGTTTAAATTGATAGATCGGGTCAATTTAATATTATTTATTATATTATTATATCTTCAAAACGCCCCCTCACATATATACGAGATTTTTTCTCTCATCAAAATTTAGCATGTGCATATTTAATTTAACTGAATGGCGCAGAGATTTGAACTCAAGATTTTTTACTGCTATGATACCATAAAAAAGAACTTTACGGAAACACGTGGAGAAAATTTGGCTGAATGGACTTGAATATCAACGTCAATATGATACATACATGAAGATATGTAATTCAGTTTTTACTAGCTTCTAGCACTAAATACATGCAATTGCAAAAGAAGTTTACATGTAATGACAAGTCTGTATGCATATCTAAACCAAAAAGACTAAAAATAATCTTAATAATTTTCTAACATGATCAAAATATGAGCAACTGCAAATTGATTTTTTTATCAATAAGCAGCGAGAATTTGTGAAATTTGTGTAGTGCGTGAGTCTTTTAGTTGACCCCGAATGCTATTTTGAAATAAAATAAAATTATTTTGCCCTCATAAAATGCCTAACATAGTATTCTATTGATTTGCTCAAGAAATGGTTCACTGCAATTATTTTCATGAATTTTACACAGTAGTATCATAAGATGTTTTAAGTTGAGACAAGTTTCCAATTGAAAGGAAATATTTTCAAACTATTGACAGCTTTCGGGAAAAATAGATCCAGACGCAGTTAACTTAGCATCAAAATTTTCATGTAAATTGCAGCTTATAATCATCTCTCAATCATCGTCGATATAGATCGTCTCTTGCTTGAACAAACCACCGAAGACCTTCCTCACTTCTGTCTTAGACTCAGCTTCTTTGGCTTTGGGCTCTGAAACCTCCTTTCGTTTGAACAGAGACGGTTTCGCCGCTGGCTTTTTTACTACAGCCTTTTGCGAAGGCAGAGACCGAGCCTTAGCCTGTCCTCTGACCGTTGCAATCTGCACTTTCGGCGGTTCCCCACTTGATGACTTTTGAACTGCCGATTTTAGCTGGGAGCTTAAGCTCTCCCAAGAGATGCCAGAACTAATGCCTTCCGATCTGTCCAAGAGACTTTCAACTGAAGCACTTGCCTCTTCCACCTTCTTTTGGGCTTCGTTAGCTTCTTTTTCTTCAAGCTTTTTTGCTGCTTCTGCTTTTTCACGAGCACGTTCAGACGCTTTAATGGCTTCATCCTCAGCTTGAGCTTTTGCGAGGGCTTCTGCGTAGGCCTTTCGTCTGTTGTCCTCTGGAATGGAACTGTAAGAGTGTGATTAATTTATGTTCACATCGGTCTCCATCCAAATAATAGAAATGATCCATACTTGTGTGACATAATTAAGAATATGAATACCTGAAAAGTTCTTCAATTGTCCTTGAGTGTGCTGATGGATCAGTAGTCACCTCCACAACCTGAATGTTAACATGTCATAGATTAATCGATTCGCAAGCTAATTCATTGGTTTTCTATGATCCTTGGCTTAAAGAAGTGAAGTCGAACAAACAAAACTTAGTCCCATCAACTTTAATGTAAACTGAAAATAGTTGAAAGTCGAACGCTACTTGATTTGAAATTTTAAGTTAACAGATCTGGCCACTTTTGTATTATTTATTTATTATATTTCCAACACGCCTGTCACACATGTCGATGGGATTTTCATTTTTTCCCATTGAAGTTTAACATGTGCATATTTCTTTAGTTGGCCAGCGTGCAAATTGAGGATCTTTCTCTACTTTGATACCATATTGAATGTTGAAGGTCACTTGATTTAAAAGTCTAATATTATAAATTGGGCCGTTTCTATATTACGTGTCATATTTCCAACAAAAATAAGACTCTACAAGTATTAATACAGGATCTCAGACATCGGATCCGCAAGAGTATCAGTGATTTTGATCATAGATTAAGCAATACCTTATTTTCTGCCACTGATGTGTTGGAGAAGACATCTGCCACAAGTGTTGCTATCCGTGACTTTGCAACCTGTTTGTTAGTGGAAAAATACATCTCTGAGGACTAAAAACAGACTGCATATGGTACAAATGCTTCATGATCTGTGCAGGTTTAAAATGAAACAAAAATTGCATACATTACATTACTTTGTAGTCGTTCGCATTAGAACTTCCTTCAGCTGAAACAACAATGTTATATGAGCTCTCCGGAGAAAAATCTTCCGTTAGCTTGGTCTTAATCAGGGTATAGGTAACATCAGTCTCGACTAGCTTCTGCAAGAATTCTGTTAACGTCATGGGTTGAGATCTCGAGAAAATATTGTTGAAGAAAGAAGAGATCCCATCGAGCACATTGTAGGTCGAGGGCGTGAGTGATGATTCGTCGTAAACTATTGCAACATGACCTACATTTGCCAATTGTGCAGCCTGGATTACTTGCAAGGCATCTGCTGTGCTAACCCCTGCCCCCGGGCCGTTCTCTGCTGGACCTATTGTGACTACGACTTTGCTAGCGTTTCCTATCGCTTTCGCTATTGATTCTGCATCTAGGTATGTGGATTGTACAGCATTTAGGCGTTTCGATTCACTGTTCGATATTATCTGAAATGAAGATAGATACTAGTTAATTAGAAGGGGAATGACCGACAATTTATGGTATTTTAGCGCCTACTTTTTGTATATTACTCCGTATTCATTCCAGCAAAGCCTTTCTAGTCGTAGCCGTTGACACCTTATGGTGTTAGTAGTTAATGCGGTTGTGGGCAGTTAGTTACTTTTTATTGGTTATTTTTAGAGATAAAGCCACCATCGATTAGCACTGGATAATGTGCTCTTCATTTATCCATAATCACACCCAAAACGTTGTGTACTATATATCCCTTAATTTTGCATTTTCTTGTTCAAAAATTAAGTACCATATTTCTACCCTAGATATAAATCGAAATGTTGTACATGCTTAAGAAACTAACCTTGTATTTGGAGGCAAGAAGGGCTAATTCTTGTGCAGCACCAAGGTCAGGAACTCCAGCTCTCACACTAAACCCATCCCGGAGTAGTGTTTGAGCAATGCGTATTCCAACGAGCCCCGTAGCACCGGCTACAAACACTGTTCCGGGGTCTTTACGCTTTTGGCTCCCCAAGCTCAAGCCTGATGATGGACTGATCACAGCCGGAACCAAAGATTTTATATCCGGCAAATTCCCAAAATCAAAACGAAATGGATTTGAATTGCCCGAATCCCCTTCTTGGCTTTCTTCCGATGGATCAGAAGCTTTTCCGAGCCGAAATGGCGTGAAGGATCCAGCTTTCTTGGAAAAAACCGTAAGCCTTCGGTTTTTCCAATATAATAATCTTGAATGGGGAGTTGTAAGTAGAAGAAAAGAGTTTGATGTGAGAATTGGTGCCATGAATGGAAAATAAGAAAAAAATATAATGTCAGCAGGGTTGGAGTTTTGATTCAATTTTCATGTTTTATCCATTCAGTTGCCGATATGAATATTGAATGAGAGAGAGCCATTTTCTGTGTTGTGGGGGCGCTAAGGAAAGGTTCATTTTTGGTTTCAATGTTCATTGGATTTGGGATGTGGGAAGGGGCAATCATAGCCATCAACTCGGATTTTATTTATCCACATAAGAATATTGATGACCAGACATTCTAAGTTAAAAAATCTTGGCTGATTTCCCAAATGGTCACCAACGCTTGTGTGGATCTCAAGTTGGTCCTTAAAGTATTTTTATGAATCATTCAATCAAAAAAGTTAAACTAGTAAAGTTGCTTAAAATCAGTGTTTTAAGACGGACTTATACTTGAATTTCATGTTTCACTACACCTTCGGCCTTTATCACATATTAACCGATAGTTTCTTACATCATGCACTTTGTAGAATCTTGTTTAAAAGTAGGAATGACAGAAAAACCGGATTCGCTTCAAACCCGTCGGATACTTGATCTGTTTGAGAAAAAAATTCCCGATCTGTAGATTAGTAGAGCAGATCGTGGTAGAATTTGCGATCTACCAAAGGATCGCGGATCGGATCAAATGAGGGTCGATCCGATCTGATTCAATCCGTTTTAAAAAATAAAAGTAAAAATTAAGTTCAAATTTCAGAAGTTGCCGCTCACCAGCTAGGAAGTCAGTCAACAACAACCATGTCTTCTTTGCTTCATGTAACATGTTGTCTTCTTTTTTGCAGGCACAATATTGCATAAATTCTAATACTTATGCTGACACTCTCGGCTCTTGAGTCTTGACTCTTGAGAAATGAAGATTTGAAGAAGAAAAATTTCTTGTCTTTGTCTAGCTGTTTGTGCATGTTGACATATGAGTTTGTAATTTCTCCAGTGGTTTACTTTTGATTGGTAATGGGTGTGCATGCCACAAATTTACTAGGTAGTTCTTGTTGATGTGTGATGACTTGATGACTTGATGAGTTTATATTGGATGTTGCCATGTTAACTATTAAGGTCAATTTTTGTTATGATATGATCACTTATGGCCTATGGGCTTATGACTTTTGCTCTCTATCTGTTAAACTATGATTTAACTTAGTCGATAGTTGATACTTGATATTGATTTAACTTTTTTTACTATTACCATAGATTGTAGTGTAATGTATGATATAAAAACTAAGTTAGGAGATTAGAGTAGTGTAATGTACGGTGGACAAAAAAAAAAATGTTTCGTGGATTGATTGGTAGATCGCAATCTTGATGTGCCCCGATCTGTGATCCGCTCTGGTCCGCAAGTCGTGGATCGTGAAGTAGATCGTGGTTTTGTAAATCTTTCGTGGAGCGAAATGGATTGATACCAATCCACTCCGATCCGATCTATTGTCATCCCTATTTAGAAGTGTGATATCACCTATTATATTTGATTAACAATGTCAGTGGTAAATGAATTAAAATTAATACTTATTTTCTCTATGAAAATATTATATATATGTCAAAGGTCAAATTGAACCATTAAGAAGATCATCATTCAAGAACTACATATTGTTAGCAAAATATAATAGTTAAAAGAAACACATTGAAAATAAACTATAGGTTCGAAATGAATTGAACATATGGAAGAAAAAAAATAAAATGTTGCATAAATGATGAAGTCGAAAAGTTTTTTTTTTTTTTTTTTGAAGCGGAGTAGAAAAATTTCTTATATAAGGATTAAAAAGGAGGAAATTCATTTTTTTATTCACCAACCATCACTTTGTGTTGAGAATTAATGTAAATTCCCCGATTACACCCGTAGGACCGTTGTTTAAGGAATTTAATGAGACAAGGAAAAATAAAAGAACGAAGACAAATTTACTGACTATCAAAGTTTTCCACTATATGATTGAAGTTCCTACAACCATATAAAATTTTCACTCACCAAACCAATTTCTCAAGTATTATAAGAAAAATATGACAAGTTTTACCGCATCTATCAATTTATACCATTTTGCCCAACCCGCAAAGAATAAAAGAAATCTCAAAGCAGCTACGATTTTTCTTCACAAGACTCAAGTCACTCTTGTACCACTTGTGCATAGAAGAAGAGGAAAATACATCTATTTATATGCTTCATTGACTTGGAGGATAAGACAATTCCTTCTATGATTTGGATTCCTTTTCCTCCTAGGATTCTTCTTCTTTCCTTTTCCTTTTACTTTTCAACATTGGATTATTTTTGGCAACAAACCCAACACTTGGGACAAAGCATGACCATATTAAATTAGTTGCCGATATCATGTCATTTTTCAGAAAATTTCTCCAAATATCATTTGATATTTTCTGACCGATGCATATTATGAGCTTCGAGTATCATTTTGAGCAAGTCATATAAGGTTTTGATGCTCTAGTGGAAGAGAACACCAATTTACATTCATCTTTTGCACAAAAGAACCGTGTTGCTTAAACAACTATGACTAAGTTGCCCTTATATTATGTCATTTTCGAAAAGTCCCCTATGCGAATGAAAACACCAATAGAGACATAAAGAAAGACTTGGTGACTAATCCACACAATGTCCTAAAAAATTGTTATTTCATTTGTTTAAATGATAATAAAGCTCACACACGAATATTAAGTAGGAAAGTTGTCAACGTTATAATACATGCTCCATCCATCCTATTTACTTTGTCCGTTTTACTTTTTACACAAGAATTAAGAAAGAATAATGCCATGTAGCATTACTTGTGCCATGCATCATTTCCCATGAATATTAAGTAGGAAAGTTGTCAATGTTATAATACATGCTCCTTCTGTCCCATTTTCTTTGTCCACCTTACTTTTTACACAAGGATTAAGAAAGGAAAAATAAGTGACAAATACTAGTACGCATATCATTATATCATTAGTTAAATCAAGTAGTTCACGTATATTTGCCTTTAACTTCACTTATCATTTGACGTAACGTGTATTGACACAGACTGGTGCTTGACACCACTAGTGTTATATAGCATTAATCATTAAGAAAGTATTGAGAAAGAAAATTTACAAACTAATTTACTAAAATATCCTTATTTAACGCATGATATATTCCAAAAATTAATTTGACATTTTCAAGAGTAATCAAGGATATAATTGTGATTGAATCTAGAAAATATCACTAAATTTTTTTTAATAATAATTTTTTATTTGCATTCCAGTCAAAATACAGAATATAGAAACTAAATAACACTAAATATAGAAACATGACAAAGTGAATAAGACAAACTAAAAAGGAAACGTGAACAAAATAAATGAGATAGAGTCAGTATTATGTCGCAACTTTTAGTTAACATGCATTAACTCCTTAATTTTTTCAGATTATTAAAAGCCTTTGGCTTAATTACACAAATGACCCCTAACCTTTGGCCTCCCTTCGCAAATGACCCCTAATCTTTCATTTTCACATTGAACACCCATATCATTTGCTAATTCCTTTGGAGATTGCCCTTGCCGTCGAATTCCATCCAAATTTGCTATTAAAGTAATGCATTGCTCACAATTTTCTCACCTTCAGGGGTATATGTGTTTATTAAATTATTAAAATGTTTCATTGTTTATTATTCTCTATCAAAATGGAAAAGTGTATGCTCCTAAGAAATGCAGCATGGTTTCTATTAGTGTGAAAATCTTAATGAGCTTAAGACATCTTGGATAAATAGAAACTTGGGTAGAAAGTTTCTCACTTGTCGTATCTATCCAGTGATTTCTCAATTTATTCTATTTAACAAACATACTGTACTTAAATATTTCATGTGAGTCGACTTCTCAATAAAACAAATACCCAACAAAAATTTTAAAATATTTTCAATAGTCACAACCTTATCCTGCAAAGGATATCCCAAACCAGAAAAAGAATGCTCAGCCTAGTTCACGTCCAAGACATTTAGAAAACTCGTAACACAACAATGGAAGACCAGTAAATTTCCAAACTATTCCAAATAGTCTTGTGTAAACCATGCGTCATTTTAACGTAGAATTTGGATCGAATTGGCTTGCAAGGGCCATCTCTAAAGGAATAAGCAAACAATAAAGGTGACCAGCGCAAAATTAGAAGGTTGGGGGGCCATTTGTAAAATGAAGGCAAAGGTAAGGGGCTATTTGTATAATTAAGCCACAACCTTTCACTAACTTTTTGCTTACCAGTATTGTTATTGGACCATAGGAACATATATATGAGATAAGCTATGTATATCTACTGTAGCGAATCAAATATATATATATATATATGAGATAAGGTATATATATGATTTTATAAGCCCATATAAAATCAAATATATCCACTGCTGTAACCAGAAGATGGACAGAGAGGTAGTTGAAACTGACAACCCCATTATTTTTTTTTTAATTTTCCAAAGGGTAAGAAAAATGAATTTTTTTTAAAAAATTGGGTAGCAGGGGATCAGGCAGGCTGCCCTCTATAGGTCCGTCCCTCACGAGTACCTTAGATCAAACATGCATCAGTTTACCTAGCTACTCTGTAGGCTAAGTTCAGTCTTGTATAACCCATCAAGTGCATTAGTCTTCATTCTTCAAAACTCGAGGGTAATTAACCTTAAAGACATTTTCACTGATGTTCTAGCTATACGAGACCCGTCCATATTAAATTTCTTATGGACATTGTCCATGTAGTCTTAAATTTCTTAGTAATGATGACATGCATTCTCAATATCTGTAACATTCTATGATCTATCACTATTTTGGCCTTACACTTGTTGATTGTTCTATCTACTTTCATTTTCTTCCTCAATCCATTTGCATATTCCTAGCTATTTGTGCCTAGAGAAATCCACTAGCTCCCACATATGGTTTTATGAAGGGATCAATTTTACTTTTAATCACCTCTTTAGATTCTGATGAGGTTCTTCTAAGAAAATTTACAATTTAGAAGAATTCAGGCTCACTTTCTAGCATAAAGGTGAGACAAATCTCAACAAAAAGATTTTTATGACCTGTGCTCATGTTCAGCCGTTCAAACCTTTAAAAGAGACTCATGGGGACTTCTTAATACATGAACCATGGCACAATCTCTAGAATATTCTTGATAGAGATTAATTTTGATGGTAAAAGTATATATTCACCTAGCATTCATGTGTGAAAGAAATATGGTTTTGATAAATCTCGACAAAAAGATTTTTATGACCTGCGCTCATGTTTAGCGGTTCATACCCTTAAAAGGGACTCAAGGGACTTCTTAATACATGAACAATGGCACAATCTCAAGAATATTCTTGATAGAGATTAATTTTGGCGGTAAAAGTATATACTCACCTAGCATTCATGTGTGAAAGAAATATTCGATAGATCACATAGAGGCGACAATTGGGATGGGTTGAACATATATTGTTAGATATTATATCTTTGAATTTATATTTTCTAGTTTATTTTTTTTCCATTAATTAATTTATTTGTGTGTTTTATTTTCTTGTGCAACAGAATCATTTAAAAAAAAAAGGAAAGACAAAAAAAGAAAAAAATGCAAAAGCTTATGGGCCAGCAGTAGTTATCTGCTTGTTTCGTCGGCGAAGCTAGCTGACTGTGTCACCTTACAGTCCACGAGTATTACTACACGGAAACAAATCTCGAAGAAGAATAAGCCTATTAGGCGTCCTAAGAAGATTGTTGCTCTACTTCGGCGGAAGAAGTGTGTTGTTTCTACTATAGCTAGGGTTCATTATTCTACTATTCCTTTGTCTGAGCTACCGATTAATGTTGTATTCCTTCATTTTTTTGTTGTTTTTGTTTGCTAATTTTGTTTCTATGATTACTTTTGAATTTATTTTTTTCATCTGCTATCTATAGTTGTTCTATTTTGCTGTACTATCGTGTCTGCGATGTTGTTATTTGTTCTTTTTTGTTTGGATGTATTATCTGACATTGTAATTCAGTGGTGTTGATTTGTTTAATATGTTTTTTTGTTGAATGTTCTTTGCAATATATTTTGCAGTAATTTATTTTTAGGTTTTTACTAGTTTTCATATATATTTCTGGTTATGCATTTTGGTTTCTGTTAGCTCCTTGCATTAATGGTGCCTTATACTTTGGTTATGAAGTTATGTTTTTCGACATTTATACTGCCTTGTTTTATATGTGTTTTTTTGTACTTTGTTTTGTTTCTCTATTTTGTTTGGCTGATTGCAGTTTTTTGTTTTTATTTATTTTTTATGTATATTACTGCTTGATCATTTCTTTTTTTTTGTGACTTATTAATCGTTAAATACTGCCTTTTTTATTGTTTCTATAACTTGCTCTTTTTGTTGCTGATGTGAAATTATTTTCTTTTATTTTACTGTATTTGTTCCGTATGAATGCGTGCTTACAATCTTTTTTTTTCCTTTTTTTTATCTTTTTTTTAAAGATTGACATTTCCGCATCCATCCTAGTTTGTGGTTCACTAGGAGGATGGCGATGAAATCAAGTCATGATGTTAATCGTGATGTTCAGAGCCGCCTTAATACAGAGCAACACAACTTGTTTAGTACTACCTACTTCCGAAATTGTGTTCCGGTCACATGTTGTCCATAGTGCTCTATTGCGTGAGGTTAAGCAGCCTAACGGAGATGAGATATGGTGGATTCTGATTCATGGTAAATATCTATGATTTTCTGTTGTCAGATTTGCTATGGTGACCGATTTGTTGTGTACTGAGTCAAATAATGTCTCGGTTTATAGGTCTCGCCATTCGGAATTTAAGGATAGGTTTTTCCCTAGTGTTTCTTCTATGTCAAGTTATGATATTCTTACTCTTTTTTTTCCTGTCTTGATACGATTGTGTGAAGATTTGTGTTCTGTACATGTTGACTTTTTACTTTCATCCGACAATTTATACAAGGAATATCGATCAGTACATTTTTGTTTTGGTTGATTATTAGAGTGAGATGGATAGATTTCCATGGGGTAAACAGATGTTTTCTTGACTACTGGGTTAGTTGAAAAGAGGCCTGCGGGATCATGACAAAGAAGTATACTGATATATGGGTTTTTGCTTTCCTTCCAAGTTTGATTGTATTAGTGTATACATGCTTTTCCTAGTAAGGTTTATGTTCGGACAAGGAGTGGTACACCCTTAATTGGAGTACAACTAATTCTTCAAGGTCTACTGATCTGAATGATAATTACTTCTGCAATCCTGCAGTAAGTTGTTCTATTTTATTCTTTTTTTTTTGTTTCGTACTGTCTTAGATTTTGTATTTGACATACTTTTTTATATTTTTTTCCACGTTGTGGCTGATAATATTGTTCCAACTGAAGAGAAAACTGGGCTTTCATAAATGGCTGGTCTTGAATTCATCCTCCCTGCTCAACCGACGATTAAGATCCCGAATAAGGACCAGTTGAAGAAAGTTGCAGAAGATGTTTTTGATACGGACGATGTTTCTGATGATTCTGATTATTTTGAGGACACTTTGGTGGCTATTCAGTGGTGTAGACAGCCGACTGTTAAGGTTGTTGAGAAGCCTTTAGTGCGGTGGAAGCGTGGTAGAGGTTCGCCCTCTGAAGGTGTTGGAGACAGTGGCAAAAGGCCTATATGTCAACTATCTGAACATGTTTATTCATCTAATTCCACATGTATTCAAATATTAGTTTTTATATCCTTTCAGTTATTTCTGTTTCTACTGTATTTGCTGTTTCTTTTATGTTATATTTTTATTGTATTATGTTTTTGTGTCTTCTTAGGCTCTTGATACTGACATCTTTGAAGAAAATATTGATCAATTGCAATATGAGTTGAATTCTTTAAAGGCAGAGTTGGCAAGAGTAAGTGAAGCTGATTCTGGCCATTTTAGTTTTGTGAACTTGTTGCTGAGATGAAGTCTGTCATTGACTCTTTAAAAAATGGCCGTAGATCTGTTATTGGTCATGGTGCTACCATGTCATTGCAGTTTGGAAAGTGCAGCCACATGTTTGAGAAAAAAGTTTGATTCTTTTTCAGATGACAGTAGGTCTTTACTCTCTACCATTTTGGAAGCTCAATCTGAATTGAAGTCTAATGTTTCTGCGCTCAAGAGACGTATGAGTTATTTTGATGTCAATTTTAAGGAGCTGATTGCTGATGTTGTAGAACAAGTGACTCAGATGGGAACTGGAGATGGCCATATAGCTAATACTATGCAGGTTGATTCTGTTTCTGGTAAAACTGTAGTATATGATGAGGTAATGTTGCATATGAAATTCATATTTTCTGTTCATTTTTCCTTATTTTATTTTTTGATTATTTTTTGTTGTTTTATTGCTATATATTTCCTAATTGTTTTATTTTTTCCCTTTTAATTGATTATAGCTTTTGTATAAAGATTGTGAGGATGATGTTAAGGGCGGTAAGGATGATGCTGGTACTGAGGTAGTCTGTGATTGGTCTGTTTTAGTTTTGAATTGTTTTATGTGATGTATTCGTTAATTCCGTGTCTATGTGATTGTATTGAAGTATTTGAACAAGATTTAGTTTGTCAATGATGATGAAGTGGGTGATAGGAGTGATTGTCGTGCTGTTAATGAGATTGTATGAGATAAGTATTTTTCCTTTTTCAGTTGCTTTATGTTTTGCATTTTTTTATATTTTTGTCTATTTGTGTTTGAATTGAAGGTTTTGGAGCAAGTTAATGTAATGGGGGCGGTATCTAACTTTTGTGAGGATGATGGTAACCGTGTTGGGGAGCAAGTTGATGATTTGGGGGTGGATTCTAAAGTTTGTGAGGACGATAGTAGCCATGTTGAGGCCATCTTTTGATTTGAAGCTTAGTTTGAATCCAGTGAAACAATCAACTATTCTAGTATATGAGAGTATAGTAACTGAAAGTGTTTTTCTTCGTGACGATGCGTTTTTTTCTCAAGAAGAAGTCCAGAAGCAGGTTGATACTGCATTTGATGCTGCAACTAATTCATCTTTGTAGAAAATAGATAAGGTATTCTTGTGTTTTTAGAAAATGTTTTAGTTGTGTGTTTTTTAGTTTTAACTAAATTTTAGAATCAACGTCAGTGTTCTAATAATGATATGGTGCTTCAGTTGAGATCAAGAAATGTATGTCGTGATCTGTAATACATAACAGTATTAATGCCGTTATGCCAGTTTGAAACATTGTTCTTCTACATAGTTGTGGCTGAAGTATGGAACCTACATATTTGTGCAGATATAATATTGTGTTCTAGGTGCTATCACGGCATACTTGACGTGATCTGTACCCTGTCACGACATTCATGCCGTTATACTACTCTAAATGTAATTTTTATTTTCTTTCTGATTTTGGATTTTTGCCTCACAGTTTAACTAATTCTGAGTGCATATAAAGTTATATTTTCAATGGTGTGTTTTGCCTTTGCTAATTTGTTCGTAGGTATACATGTTGAAAATTCATTCCGTTTGTTTTTTATTGTGTTGTCTATGATTGTAAAATGATTGTTGGTACATGATAGCCGTAAGCTGATAAATCTTGTTCTCATTTAAGTAGTATTAGTCTGATAAAGAATAGATAGAGCAATTGTTATAAACTAAAGTCCAATTACTTCTTGTTGTGATGCAGTAATGGATAGTGTGGATATTTCTGGATAACAGTTTGTTATGGGGACTAATTTGTGAAGAAAAATGATGAATCGTGGACATGGAGGGTTGTAGAGGGTGATGAAATAAAGTTAAAATAGGTTTGTGTTTCAAAGAGCATTTCATACATAGAACTATACAATAAAATTCAAGGGACACTTGGAGTGGATAGTGGTGGCCTTTATGAGATGGAGATGAAATCACTTGTGCCTAGCATGTGTATGCTTATATTTCCACTATCAAAGATTGACTGTGATAAAGTGCAATGGTATCTCTCTGTATCTAAGGAAGTTCCACTTTGTATAACTTTTAAATCAAAAATTCATGAGGAGCATACAGAAAGTACTACATTACGGGAAGATGCAGTTGTTGTGAACCTCTCACCACAGGCTATTGAATTGTCAATCAAATGCAGATTGGTCAAGGGTTTGAAGAAATCAATAGAGAACCTGAGCAGGTATGCATCTAGAAATATTGAAGAGGAAGGTACTGAAGCAATTGGATTTGATTGCGATTCAGCGACTATTGTTGCATCCAATCCAGAAAAGCAAGATGTCCAGTAGAATTAAATGTTGCAAAGGGAAGTGCAAATCAAAACACCACACATGAACCTCCTAGTCTGACAAATACTTGCAATTTGACCCTTGACGATGCCAAACAATTCTCTAGACCATCAGTGAAAATTCTAGAATCTAATGATATACAAGTGAAACAGATATTTTCAACTAAAAAGCATGTGATATAGAAGTTGCAATTGCTTGCCCGTCCAATATCACTTTGAATATAAAGTATTGGAATCAAATAAGAGCACATATGTAGTCAAATGCCTAACTGAAAAGTGTGAATGGCGGCTGAGGACCTCGAAGTTATAAATTCTAATATGTTACAAAACAAGAAATATATTTTCCAACATAGTTGTTCCATGACTATTCAGAATCTTAATCATAGACATACTTTATACTTAATGCTTGGAAAGCACATGGCCTCAAAGTTTGAGGATGCTAATAGAGTGTACAGGCCCATGAACATCATCAATGATATTCAAAAGGAGTTTGGCATTAGTATAAGTTACACAAAGGCATATATGGAAAGAGATTTTGCATATGGACTAGTTGGGGGGACACCAAAAGAAAGTTATGCAAAACTACTATCTTATTCTCATGTTTCAGAGGGCAAAATTCCTGGGACGCTGATGTGTATTGAAGTCGATGATGACCAGCGTTTTAAGTACTTTTTCATGGCCTTGGGGCAAAGTATACAGGGCTTTCAATCCTCAATTTGGCCAGTTATTTCTGCGGATGGTTCTTTTTTGGCATCTCGTTATCGAGTCACGTTTATTGTGGCAAAATGTTAGGATGCAAAAACTTAGATATACAACTTGCATGGGCTGTTGTTGACTTAGAAAATGAGGCTGCGTACACTTAGTATACTTAATTCTTCTATAAGTTGCACTTGATAACCGGTGATACAAGAGAGATAATATCTATATTTGACCACGCGACATCCATTCCTGGAGCTCTTCATACTGTCTATCAGTTCACACGCCATGTGAATTGCAAGTGGCAGTTGGAAAATAACTTGAAGAGCAATTATCCTAAAGCAGATGTGGTGGAGTTTTTCCACAAAGTAGTGGAAGCATACAGTTTTAAAGAGTTAGACAACTTTTTCGCAGTACTATGGGGAAAGCAGATGACATTGAAAAATACTTAATAGAAAAATTTCCTCTCCAATATTGGAGCCGAGCACATAGTGAGGCGGTAAGGTACAACATAATGACAACAAATAACTCAGAAGCATTAAATTCTGCATTGAAGGATGCTTGTGACTATCCAATTCTTCGGTTACTTGAACATATAAGGAGAATGCTACAACAATAGTTTTATGATAGGAATGTTAGTGCACAGTGATGTGGAAGTCGTCTAACCCCGCCAATGGACGAGAAGATATGTACGATGTATAACAAGGCTAGGTTGATGAAAATTGTTCACGTTTTTTTATTACAAGTTCCAAGTGGGTAGGAATGAAGACAAACATTTTGGGACTTGGTTGATTGGAGCTGCAATTGCAGGAAGTTCGACTTGAATAAATTTTCATGTTCACATGCAATTGCTGCAGTTAGGTATATTGGTGTTGATGGGTATAACTTGAGCTTTCTTTATTTTACTACTCTTGCTAGAGACAATCTTATTCTGAATGTATATACCTACTGTTAAGTGAGGATGAGTGGAAAGTTCTAGAGCATGTTAAATCGATAGTTGTCCTACCACCATTGACACGACAGCAAAGTGGCTATCCAGCAAAAAAGAGGAAAAGATCTGCTGGAGAGACATGAAAACAGTTCAAGTGCAGTAGGTGGTTAAGAAAGGCGTATAACTGAGCTACCTGAACAAACTATATACCATCAAGTGGGATGAGAGTAGAGTAGTCAGGTATTCTGATTTTGTTGGATGCAAAACAGCTTTCCCTTCATGCTTTTATCCATTTTCCCGTATTCTAATCTGACTCGATATGCACAAAGCAATCCTCTATCTTTTTGTATATATGGGCATAGAATTGGTTATGTTGGATGTAGATTTGCGAATCCAAATACGCACATATATATATTTGGGCAGGTTTTGATTTTGTTGGATAAAAAATTCCTCACTAGTTACTCTTTGACATAGTCTTTCTTCACTTCAGTTTTTTATATGAAGTTTCCATGTTATTTTTGAGTAGATAATACTGCATATGCTTGTGGTTGCACTGGAAAAATGAATATAAATATTACAGGTGTGTTTTTCTTCTATTACGTGCCCCGTGCAGTGATACTTAACACCATCACGGTATGGGCACAGTGATGGGCAGGAAGCTAGAGTTTCCACGGCATGAAGCTACAGTATGTATATGAAACTTGTGTAAATTTGTAATCAAAATGCGAATATGTATACATGGCAGTTTTTTATATATTTTGGGTACCATAATCCTCTCTAGTTATGCGTTATATATAATTTCTCAATCTCTTTTGTTTTTATATCAAGGTTTCTAGATTATTTTTTAGAAACCACGCTAAATATAAATCATGCAACTGTGTTTTCTACTGTAACGCCACCCATGCAGTGATGCTTAATACTGTCATAGCACCTGTGGTGATAGGCATCAACATAGAATTTGGGTGTCTTCATGCTACTGCGTGTTTCTGAAATTTATAGCTTAAGCTTTGTATCATTGTATAAAATCTTCTAGTTATATTTTTAGGATCATAGAGCTACATGTGCTTTTCATTGTGTTGAAAGTCAGGGCCATTTCAGTTAAACACGCATGCGGAGATGGTGCGTGATATCGCAAACATAGGTGCAGTGATAGGCTTTCAGTTGGATTTCTACGGCCTCTTTTGACCAGGACGTATGCAATGAGATTCCCATCATATATCAACGCGTTGAAGCTTGCTTAGTATGTTAGTTGGACTTGATTCAGACCAACTTAGACTTATGCCACGACCGTCGTGCTATTGGGTGTTTCAAGATAGCCCGCGGTAGGCCACGGAAAACATTCCGCGGTAGTTTGCGGGCTACTACGGCAGAACAAGGAATGCATTCCGCAGCCAACCCACAGGCTACAACAAACCACTAGGCCGCGGGTAGACCGCAGCTATAACAACCTAAAATATTTATCTTAAATTATTGGCAATCTCTATTATTTTCTATAAACCTTAGGATTTTTATTTTTCATGAATAATTGCCTAGGGACCAACTTGTAGTTAGGAGAAATTGGAAATTGCAATTCAACCCTCATTTAAATCTATAAATAATGCACGCCATTGTTGGTTTTAAAAGCATGAAAAAGTCAAAAATCCAGGTACACTCTCGTCTCCTTTCTCTTTCTAATTTTCTTTGAGTGCGGCTAGCCATCTATGAGAGGCTGGCTGACCACCTTCAAGATGTTGGGAATTAAGGCAAATTCCCCGATTACGCCCGCAGGATCGTTGTTCAAGGAATTTAATTGAGACAAGAAAAATAAAAGACGAAGACGAATTTAACGGACTGTCAAAGCTTTCCACTATATGATTAAAGTCGCTTACAACCATACAGAATTTTCACTTGCCAAACTAATTCCCCAAGTATAACAAGAAAAATATACCAAGCTTTACCGCATCTACTAATTTTTACCCTTTGTCCAACCCGCAAAGAATTAAAGAAATCTCAAGACGGTAGGCTACTATTTTTCTTCACAAGACTCTCTGACCCGACCCAAGTGGCACCCCGAGTTTTACCACACCTAATTTTCTACCCTTCCAACAAACCACGAAGAGTTACAAGAAAACTCTTCAAGGTGCTAGACTCATTAATTTTTCTCTCAACTCACTTGTACCACTTGTGTATAAAAGAAGAAGAAAACATCTCTATTTATAGGCTTCGTTTCCTTGGAAGACAAGACAATCCTTCTATGATCTGGATTCCTTTTCCTCCTAGGATTCTTCTTCTTTCCCTTTCCTTTTCCTTTTCAACTTTGGATTATTTTTGGCAACAAACCCAACAATCTCCACCTTGCCAAAATAAGCCAAAATCTTCATCTTCTCCAGTCTTATACACAATACTTGAGAAATTACCAGGCAAGCCTTTGACACACTTTGACAGTCCCATACTCCACCACATGAG